>CABFOW010006758.1:0-29237 GCA_902141385.1 Timema californicum
CAATCACCCTACCATTACACATTAGCGTAAGTGCGTATAACCCGAACGGGTAGTAGGACGCTGTGCTAATAATAATAATAATTCTGGAAAAATGGGAATTCCTTTTGAAAAACATAGGCTACCCGAGAAACACCGTGTATTGTTTCTCACAGGGAGTTTTATTTTTGGCAGGCCTACTGCCTGGGGCGCTATCAGCTGAGTATGGCTGGGCAGATCTCCCGTCCTCCCACTCCCCACCACCACACACTGCCCCAGGCCGGGCCCTCTCACTCAAACAGACACTACAAACATCACAAAATTCAGCAAAATATTAACTACAGACTTCTACCATCGCTTGGAGTTGCATATTAAAATGTAATTACATATTTTAATTGTCTGTATTCATTCTTTTACACCCCTTAGAAGCACTACAGGGCTAAAAATAATTGCTATATTTTTTGGAAGGCATTATTAGAACAAACATCAGATTATTACCCTCTAAATGCTTAAAAATAGTTTATAAAGCAATATCGTTGATTAGGTTAGTCACCTCGATTTAACCCACTTAATCACAAAATTTTCCTAATTAGCTTTTAAGGAACACCTGTGCCAAATTTCAGCCCTCTAGCTTTGTGGGAAGAGTGAGAATTAGTGATGAGTGAGTCAGTCAGGGCTTTCACTTATACAACTCAAAAGTAAACAGAAAACAGACATATAAAACATTGAATATTATATATAATATACAACATATTTATTTGCTAACAAAGTAATAAGGAAATATAATTTAATTTCAAATCAATAAATGATCATGAAGTGATACATGCTTGTGTTATTGAACACAATTTGCCTCCTAGCTAGCTGTGCTGGCCAAGAAGGCAAGAACTGCAGCAGTGTCTTCTTTAACGTTTAAAACAATAGTGTTTAGCAACACACAATCTCATTTTTTGACCGCGATTTTCTCCATAAAGGTGAATTATAAAGGCCACTCAGTCCACAATTAAAAAAATATGTTCATGATTGAATTCAAAAAGCTATGTCTCTGCATGCAATTAAAGTTAAAGTCTATTTTCAATAATTGAAGTTTTGTTAAGGCTATGATGGGGAATCTTATATTACTTGCTTATCTAGAAATAGTCTACTTTATATATTGATGAGTGGGAGTGAGACAATCAGTTTTGTTCCGAAGGAACTTTATTTATAAATTATAATTGAACTTCTGTTTTGTCATCTTGTGGCAGAGTGATTAAGGAAATGCTATCATCATAATGTTGAATACTAATGTTGAATAGCTGTAAAGGTATAGTTTTAATCATGAATAATGCATCAAGACCAAGCTGTTCTTTGTTTTATTTAAATTATTTTTCTCTGTTTTTCAGGTACTAGTTATTTAACCATGCCTGAGAAGCTTTTCAAAGTTATAATAATTGGAGATCCTACAGTAGGTAAAACATCTTTTGTTCAGAGGTATGTTCAGAATTCATTCAGAAAAGATTACAAAGGAACAGTCGGAGTGGATTTTGCTTTGAAGATTCTCAAATGGTCTGAAAACCAAACAATTAAATTACAACTTTGGGATATAGCAGGTACACCATAGGAAATTACTTGAGTAAATGTTTGTATTTTTATATTAGACTAGATTTAATAGTAATATTTTTTAGGTGTACAAAATTGCCGATTCTTAAAAATTGTACATTATCTTTGGTAAGTTATGGTGGCTACAGACAGGGGAAACCTGTAAAAGTCAGGGAATTTAAATATTTCACTAATTCTGCACCTAATCTTTATTTTAACAACATACATGAGATGGTTGCATAGGAATTGTTCTATACCACATTTACACAAGGCCATTAACACTAAACACCAGAAAAAGAAGGTAAATAACTTATAATAATGTTGAAGTTTGGTAGCTCAGGATTTTTTGAAAATATGTGATCAATAATTTCATTCTTAAAAATATTGAATCCGAATCTAACATTTTATTTTAATAATTTCAAATCCAATTTGAATACTTGATTATGAAAATATTTTGAATCCAAACAGAATAACTTATGTTCAAGACACCAGACTAAAGAATTGATGTGTTATGTTTCATAGTCCTTGGAGAAGTAATAAATAGTGTGTATCATCTCTGATGCACTTGATATACATGTGGCCTATGTATGATTTTGTTTAAGGAGGATATAAAATATTTAAAATCTATTGTATTTTAAGAATCCAACAACTTGGCTCAGTCAGTCGTGTGTGTGTCTATTGAGCTAAGGGTCCCAGGTTCAATCCCTGGCATGGCCAAGAAATTTATCATTGATGTTATGTGGGTTTACCCTTCCACAGTGATGAATTTACAGGCAGGGTACTGTATGTTGTGCCTGTCCTAGTCTTAAGTTAGATTATAAGGCATATGAAGATATGACAGGCCTAGCAAGATAGTAATGGAAAATATATGTCTGAATAAAAAATTGACCCAGGCCACAGGCTGGAAACAGTAATGGATTTAAAAAAAGTAAAAGGTTATCCTAAAAAAAGCATAAGTATTGGGGTTCTGCAAGTATTTGGATTTCAAGCTTCGACCCAAGATTGTTGTTAAAGCTCAGTATTGAAATCAAAAGTTTTGTAGGATTGTCATTTTTGAGATTCCTCATGATGTACTTACAAATAAATTTTTTAAACACAATGTAATGTAAGTATAGGCTATTAAATTTAGATATCGGTAGTTTCACTTCAGTAACTTAACACATTGTTAAAATTAATATCAAATTTCACATTAATAGCCCAGTAAAGCTCTGTTTTACAACTTTCAACCAAGAAACTAATTCAATAGTTTGTCTATTTTGAATTATCTTCGATTGAATTTACATTGCAGTGACAAAGCAATGAAAATACGTAAGTATATAACTAAATACTTCAATTATTGTTTTACATAGTCCCTTTCTAAAATTTTAATTTTGGTTAAATTAAAAATTTAACATTTAGAATAGCCTATATATTGATTGTTATTGAACTTGGGATATTTAAAACTTGTATTAATATGTTCAACTAAAAAACTAGCATTAGTTATTAGAATTATGTTGGTTAACCTGTCTAAAATCAGTGTTGATCAACATTTAACCAAACTTACCACATTTAAATCAAAAGAGCATTTACTATTTCATATTGTATGCTAGAAATATTATTTTAACCATTTTATTTTTAATTTTAAAGTATGAACACAACTTCTACATGCATTAAAAATTGAATTGAAATAAATTCCATAGTAAGATAATTTCCAGTGAGAGCCCATATAAGTTGCATGCGCAACTGCACATACAGGTAGGGTAATGAATTTAGAACAGAAGAAATCAAATATGAAACATTTCAAATTTCTAAGTGCTTGTAATTCTTATGTTTTCCTTTAAGTCAATTAGTGTTAAGGAGGCTTATTTTGGGGAAATATTGTTTCATTAAAATGTTGATTTTATGATATTTTTTGTAACTGTGAGTGTACATTTAAAGACATGAGTATTGAAACCATTTTAATTATTTTTTCTTTTATATTTTCATTTGAGTGGTGTTCATATTTTTTAATGATTTTTGTTAGTGTTATTTCTAATTTAAAAACCAATATTTCAATATCTTTTTTACTTTTTTTTTCAGAATTATTCACTATTTATAAAAATGGGTGTCACTCTTATTTAACTAAACATGTGTTTTTTGTGTTTGTTTTGACTTGACATTTAAATATAATATTTTACTTTTAAAATAAACAAATACATAGCCTTAACATTTTAAAATTATGAATATACTCGACTCAAGTTCGACTATAATGAAAAAATGCAAGCTCACAGACCCCTAATAAATATAATTTAAATTATTATAATTATGAAAAAATTATTATTCGTAAATGCAATGATAACATACATGTGTATATACATATATATATATACAATTAAGCAGTAAATTATATTATCTTGTATTTGAAGATTTTAGAAATTTTATTAAATTTAATTGGACCCACAAACAACATAATGTGTTTGATAAAATAACCATACTGTTGTGCGTTTGTAATACATTCTCGGTTGTTTAAATAAAGACAACATTAGTAATATTACAATAAATGCCATTTTTTTCTCATAAAGTCAATCAAAGTGTTAGTCTGTTGAAATAAAATGTAAACCAAGCTCCATGCCTTCAACTCATGAAAAGTTACAAATTAAACTATTGACTATTTTATAATGGGTTGATGCTTGATCCCACAAAGTCAAAATTATTCAAAATTATGAATTAGAGCTATTCAAATTTAGATTTAAACCCGAATTGGGGATCTATTCAAATTTAGATTTAAACGCGAATTGGGGATTTGATTTATATTCAAAATCTTAAATAGACTTTGATCTTTCTAATAGTATAATTCAGATTTGAAATTTTGATGATTCACATTTGATTGTTTTAAGATTTTAACATGATTATTAAATATATATATATATATATATATATATATATATATTTGAATGTATGTTTGAAGAAAATAAATGGTTTCTTAGTAAGTTTTTTTTTACTAATTTTGAATGGAGAAAAGTAAGTTGGCCGATATTTTTTTTCTCTAAAATTAGTAAAAGCAAAGAAGAATAGGTTTAGAATAATTTTGTGAAATTTGGCACTACTAATTTTTTAAATGTGTTGTAAATATATGAAACTAATATTTTCATTCTGAAATTAAAATGTAATTATGTTTCCATCATCATAATTTTTCTCTCATCTTTGAAATTGTAAGTAATAATAAAACTAGTCCGCATAGTTTGGTTTTAACATGAAAAAAGTGATAAAGATTTTCTATTTGTATCCTACTGCAGTGGTGCACCCAGGATTATCGTTTGGGAGGTGGGTAAGACTAAATACAAAAGTTAGCGAAAACTATGTTTGAATAGACTATAGATTCCACTAATTGAATAAACGAGAGTTTGTGCCGACACCCGCCATTTTCTAAAACAAAAGAACAAATTAACAGTAACAATACCAGATTACCAACAAATTCACAATCTAAACT
Source organism: Timema californicum (assembly GCA_902141385.1). Taxonomy (NCBI): domain Eukaryota; kingdom Metazoa; phylum Arthropoda; class Insecta; order Phasmatodea; family Timematidae; genus Timema; species Timema californicum. Next base: position 5,000 of record CABFOW010006758.1, read on the forward strand.
AGTTTTTCATGGTTCAAGAAATCCCAGGAACTATGCCCTATAATATAGCAATCGTTTAAAAAGTCAAGTTCTCACATGTCAAAATGAATACAAAATGAACATCAAAACACTCATTTCACTACACTGAAACTTTATTTATACACTTTCATTAAAATTGAAAAGAAGGTCTACTTTTCTTCATTGATAATTATAATTATTGAATAATGAAAACTAAATGAATAGCGAGAACATGTACAAGAATAAACTTATTTTATTTTAATGTTCTACCATCGTTTCACAGTTGCCCTGTTAAACGGTGCTGACTATTACAAGTTAATATTAGCAGGGAAGGAGAGCACAATGTTTATCAAAGGAAAATAGTACTTGTAAACAGATCAATTTATTGATAGCAAAAACAAGTGAATGATTACATAAACATAGACAAGAGGGCACTTCATAACTCCCAAATCATACTAGATATAACGGCGAACAAAAGAAAACATAACTAAATAGCTCTGGTATGATGAATCATTAATCTGGTGGTCAACCAAGATAAGAATACTTGGGTTGAAAATAAAATGACATGTGACTCCTTAAAGAGGGATTAGCGAATAAAAGGCTACTATTACTAAAAATGTTTAAAGTAACACTATAAACTAAGCTAAGAGTTTGTATGGTTTGTAAAAATTGAAGGATAGATGGTGAAATAAATAGATGTATGTGCGTGTGCGCATGCTTACTATGTCAAGATTATTGAGATTGGAGTAAATTTTTGTGGTAAAATATTTACAATACATAAATTAAATATTTTATTGGTACTTTGTTTTCTAGGCCAAGAAAGATTTACTTGGATGACAAGGGTATACTACAAAGATTCTCACGGTTGTGTCATAATGTTTGACCTGACTAATAAAAACTCATTTGTGAACACTTTGAAATGGAAACGTGATGTTGATTCAAAATGTAGTCTTCCAGATGGTAGCCCTATCCCTTGTATGCTCTTAGCTAATAAGGTAGGTAATTTTAGATGGGTAATAAAAAATATAGCCACAGTAAAATTTGCTATATCAAATTTGGTCCCCAAATTATTAATTGAAATTGTTATTTTTGCTTACAAAATATTTACTGTTGAAATAACAAGTTTATTTACTGAATTGTTTTACAACCTAAATTTGATATTCAACATAAAAATGTGTGCAAGATATTCCTATATAGGCCTAATATATTGTTGACTTAATGAACCTATTGACATATCGATGCAAGAAGCAGTGCTTATTGTTGTTTTAAAACTTTAGATGACCTTAGTCCTCTGTGCAGCAGTTGGAAGGGGAAAGTTTATTGCTCACATCATATAACTTTAGCCAGTGTAGTTTTTATGGATCTGCCGTAGACCAGGCATGTCAAACTTTATTGATCATATTGGAAATTGAAATGACTGAAGGGACTGCATTTCAATAAAAAAATCTTAGTACTGATATCTTGATAAAAGTGAAAAGAGTAAGTTCCATTTATAAAACAATAAGACAAACCCTATATTTTAAAATTTGAAACCTTTTATTTACAAATATGGTGCTAATTTATTTATAGGTAATTAATGTGCACTTTATAAACCAACAGACTATAGCAACAGAACTTACAAACTAACTTAAGGCAATTGGCCCCTTTCATTTGGCCCTCGGTCACTAATTCACCAATGTTAAATTTTTTGGCCATATCAAGAATCGAACCCGAGGACCTTTAGCTCAGTAGACAAGAAACACTACTGACTGAGCTAAGACGTCAGATAATGTTGCAACAAGGGTTTTATTGTTGGGCTTTAAATCTTATGCCAAAGTCATTTGTTGACAATTGTGTGTCAAATTTTGAGATATCTCAGGTATTTAGTTTTATTTTATTTGAAAAAAAAACTCTTAACATACATATGTGCTGCCAAACCTTACACATTTTTGGTGCACAAATTAAACTATTTTTGTTGATTGATTCATATCACTGAACATTTAACACATTTGGTACACAATGGTACACTAACCTCACATGCCATCATTTCCCAAACTAGGCCAAATTTGCAGTGATTAGATTCCCAAATGTTTAATTTTCTCGAAATTTTAAGAAATAAAAATAGTCACATTGCATGATGGTTCTTAAGGTATGCAGGTCACACAAAATCATGTATAGGGCCTAATGCATCCCATGGGCTGCAAGTTTGACTGTTTAGAAGGGAAAAAGGGTAAAACTTTTGCTTATTAGGAAGGAAATGCAAACCACAAATTTCTGATATTCACATGATATGGAGCACAATTACATACTACGTTTATTGTTCTCCCTAAAGCCTTTCAAACGGGTACACTGCCCTGCTGATTTTACTGATTACCCAGCTAAAATCAATGTTTGTTGCATAGATTATAAAATATTGCTAATTACGCTTCCCCTGCCCAGTTACTTAATAATGCCACCTGGCTGGGAACATTTTGTATAGAACACACTGGTCAGGATAGGAGGGTGAAAATGTTTCTACTTTAGAGACTTTATCACTATATTTATCTCTATTTCAGTGTGCCAGTGACAAAAATATTATTGTTAAAACCATGTGGGAAAATGTAGTAACAAATATTAATCATAATAACATACAAATTATCAATGTTTTAATGACAAATCTATAGCAATTAAAGAAACATTAATGTACTACTAATCCATATGGGAGAATATTTTGTAGCATTTTGGCATTAAAGCTACTAAACAGTGAAAAATATACAAGACGGGTCTCTAATAATAATAATAATAATAATAATAATAATAATAATAATAATAATAATAATAATCCCTAGTGAACTCACCATTGCCCCATTCTGCAGTGGCCCCTCCCAAGTGTACTTCCCGCACAAACACAACATGCCGCGAGAAAATCAACTACTGACTAAACAAGCGAACTGTGTGTATGCTCGAACTATGATTTATCATAAGGCATGCTGGGAAAGCATGACATACATTCATTAAAAGACGCTGATGGGTCCAAAAAACTGTTGTTCTGAGTCCGTCCACAAGATGCTCGAATTTTCTACCTCCGTCTAGTTACCCCTTCCTCCTCTTCTTTGTTGTGTGTTCACCTTTGTTTTCACTACCCCTCTTCCCCTTTTCGAGCCCGAATATGAGCGTATATAATGATGTAACTCTGACTGGTCACTCTTGACTGGATACTGTTTGGACATACTTAAGTATTCTGGATATTTTAAAAGGTACATAAATTCAATTTCGGCTGTTGTGCAAAATTCTTTTTTGGTACATTAGGGCTTATAATTCTCATATTTACATTAGGTTTGCTTAACGTGAAATCCCCTTTTGGGTTTACATTTTGCTATGTTTGTCAATGTAAACAAGAGGACGTATCGTTCGAAATTCCATTATGAGTTAAAACTCATCTGGCGTATGACGCCATATTGTTTGTTGTTAGGTTGTTATGGCAAGTATGATAGCAACTTATAGCCCATCCGGCTTGGAAACTCATCTGGCGTATGACGCCATATTGTTTGTAATTGTTAGGTTGTCATGGCAAATATGATAGCAACTTATAGCCCATCCGGCTTGGAAAATCATCTGGTGTATGACGCTATATTGTTTGTCATCGTTCTTAGGTTGTCAAGGTTACTATGATAGCAACTTATAGCCCATCCGGCTTGGAAACTCATCTGGCATATGACGCCATATTGTTTGTAATCATTCTTAGGTTGCCAAGGTTACTATGGTAGCAACTTATAGCCCACCCGGCTTGGTAACTCATCTGGTGTATGATGCCATATTGTTTGTAATCATTCTTAGGTTGTCAAGGTTACTATGGTAGCAACTTATAGCCCATCCAGCTTGAAAACTTGTCTTGTAAATTTGGTAATATTAATGCCAATAGATAAATGTTTTGGAAATATATTTTCAATATTATTAGAGACCTATAAGAATAACACATTCTTATATTTTCAATTTTTAAGGGTTTTAAATCTCTCAAGTAACTAATTGTAAACTATGCCAAGGTGATGGATATTCACCCGTAACTATGGACTTTGTTTTTATATATATGTACAGCAGCCCCATCGCTTCTTTGGTGCTGAGTGACAGCTCACAGCTGACAGCTTTGAAAGGTTACCAAACCATATGATCTGTAAAAACTTGTGTTTAGCAGCTGTCAGTCAGCATCAAAGAAGCCATGGGGCTACTGTGTATATTGTTATATAGTTCAAATTTAATCTCTATTCATTTATATCAATAAAAAATCTGTTTATCTTATGCTATTTCTTAACACTTCACGTTCATACTTGAAATCCCACACTGATAGTTGAGGAACTAGGCAATATTTAAAATAATTAAATATTTGAGGAGTGGGTTCGGGGAAACAGAAGACAAATGGGCTAATGTATGGTCTATTTAGCTTGTGATTATCCTATCGGCTCCTCTGCAAATATTGTATCTTTACCTTTTGGATATTTTTTATAGATTATTGTTGTGCACCGGCCTTTATTCAGTTGTGAATAAGGGCGGTGTTACAATTTGTAAATCCTTAAATTGTATGTGTTCTCTTATGTGGAATTGTACATTTTCAGCTTTCTTTTATATTAAATGGTAGACGTTAGTTATTGTTATGTTCTATTTGCTATTTTTCTGCACTATTTAAATTACTATTATATTACTATCAAAATTAAAATTTATATAGTTTTACATCAGGGATGTCAAGTTCGATTCTCGATATTTCGATTCTTAGCTCTCACTGAAAATACTGGTAACTAAAGAAAACGGCAAAATTCAGAATTAGTTGTAATCGATTATATCTAATATTAGTTTATTTGCTATGTATTTTGGTTGAGTTAACAGCCCAATTTGGTGAAATTATTCAAAAGACTTGTGTTTTCGACAGTTGTTGCACCATGCTCCCCGGTTACCCGAACTTACTCACATGTACTCTAGAGTAACGAGCCAGGTGCAACAAGATTACACAGATAACTATCAGCAGGGAAGTCTCATTTGACAAACTCATATGTTGAACCTCAAGTATCATAATCAAACTACCTAATATAACACAGATATACCAGAAAAGTGACTCAAACATAAAAGTGATGTAAAGAAACATATATGAACAATTACTAAAGACTATAAAGCCAGTTTATTATTATATAACGAAAAATGTTAACATAGTCCATTTCAACCATTGGGAACAACTCACAATAGAATAATAAAAGAATGAACAGTTAAAATAATACGGCCTCATACTTCAAAATGACATTAGCGGCAAACAACCATGAACAGTAACTTGACCTATCCTGTGTAGTAACTGTGAGGTGGAAAAGCCCTGACATGTATCATAACAAAAATGAATCAAAACATATTTATATTCTAAACTGATATCGAACATCTCACTAGTAACATTAAACTTCTAAAATAGTTCAACATTATATAAGGGTAGTTCTGCACCTAAGCATACATACTCTACTACTCATAGGCATCGTAATTGTCTATCTTCCCTAATTCCCGAGAGGCGGGCAAGTCCTAACATTTACAATAATTATGAATGATGCCGATCATAGTTACATAAAAAAACTTCATCTATTGTATAAAAAAGATATCACATTTCCTAAGCCTAGCCATACTAACATACCTAACTATTAAGAATCGGTCTCGAGGACACGCTATTAGTGCTAACGTTCTAACGCAAGTCAAAAGCTTTCAATGTATCAAATGCCAAAATAATCAAAATAATGAACATTAGTCCGTTCATGGACTCCATATTATGATCTAGATCAGATAATTCAAATGGAGAAAGGTTTCCTAATTTTCAATTTTGTATATAAAAATAAACAAATTATCTGAAACATGATCTTTAGTTTAGTACTAATCAAAGTTTTGATCCTAATTAATTTTTAAAAAAATTAACCAAAAATAACAACTTACATTATTTATAAGTTCCTACAGTTGTCCAAAATCAAAGAGTGCAGATCACACTCGGCTCGTGGATTATATGCTACATTTTCTCAGCGGGAGATAGAGTGGGGTGGAATCACACGATACATACAACATTCACGATGTGATCATTAGTAACGAATTACGAGCACCAAACACACTGACGACGCATGTGCTATAAGTCTATAGTTTGTAGTTTCATGAAGGGGGAAACTAGTGGGAACACATGTCACTTTCTTCCCCTTAGTAGCCGCACCTCCGCAGTTTATATTTGAACAAAGCGTCCAGGCAAGGGGGGAAGGAGGGGGTTGAATGTAACCTCGTGGCACTAAGTTCAAATTTAGTTGACCACTTGGAAGTACTGACGCAGTCTGTTGTTGTCAGTTGAACAGGCACATCGTCTGCTTGAATAGGGTAAGTCATGCAAAGGTCTGGGAGAGGGGACATCTTGTGAATGTGGGGAATGCCAGGCCTCCACCGTGGTTCGGATTCCACGTTAAAATGTAGGTCCTCCATTTCATCTCAACAATCACTCTACCATTACACATTAGCGTGAGTCCGTATAACCTGAACGGGTAGTAAGACGCGGTGCTAATAATAATGGGAGAGGGAAGGGGGATTTTAAGATGTGTTGTACCCGCAGCAACAGTACATTGTTTATTTTATTGGGGCATTATTTGTAGGTAAAAATAAATACTTAATATAGTGATTCCTAATTATTGTATTAATAATATATTTCATATTTAATACTTGGTCAAATGGATATATATATTTATTTATTTGCTATGGAAGTAGAGTAAATATATTTTTATATGAGGTTGGATGCTTGGCAAAAATAGGAATGGGAAATATACAAGAATCAATATCGAGAATTGAAAAATCAAGGTTGAACTTAAGAATTGGACTTGAAAAACACATGTATCCTCACTATTTTACATAAAAAATGTAATGGATACACAAATAAAAAAGTAAGTCTACATAATGTTTTTGTTTAAAAATATACAAATGCTTTAGGATGACTTCAAGCCCAAAACTAACTTAACAGCAATTAAATATAACAAATATTTTGCATACATGATATTTTTAAACAAACTATCTTTAAAAAAATATGTGGTTTATTAATTTTAATACTGCAACTATATGCAAATTCACATTGTTCTGTTTGTATGCATATTTGAGCTTAAAAAAAGTAGCTACCATACCTGTTTCCTCACAAGGCACTACTAATTATTTTAAAAGTTCTTAAGTTACCAACACTATTAAAATGTATTAATATGCTCGCAATTAAAACACATTATTTTACCACCCACATCACCCCCCCCCCTCCCCCCTTCATCCTTCACATAAACACAATGCCCTCTCTCCACAAACACATTCGCCATCACATACCCTCCATGCCCCTAACCACCTTACACATACCATATACACACACAAACACACTCATTTATATATAATTTTAATTGATTAACATTACATCAAGCTAACATTGAATTCATAGTAGATTTTGACTGTTATGACATATTCTCGCAATACATTGGTATTATATAGAGTATTTCTTTACTACTTTACCTATTCTTGACATACATTCATAAAAATTACTTAAGAAAAAGATTAAAATTGTCAATGTTCTTTACACTTAATTTTTGTATATATGCTTAGGATGTATTTTTCCAAATTTCCTCTTATTATTATAATATAAAAATGTTTTCAGTGTGACCTAGCTCATAGACAGATTGATCAGATGCAGATTGAAACATTTTACAAGGAACACAATTTCATTGGTTGGACAGAAACTTCTGCTAAAGAAGGCTTAATGGTCAATGACTCCATGAAGTATGTATATTTCCATTAATCATATTTTTAATCTGGATGTCATATCAGCCCCACAATTTAAAGTAAAATTTAATCAATACGGAAAATGTTTAAACTGTTCCAACCACCACCATCCAGCTTCCATTAAGAAGCTAAGATATAACCATCCATTTTAAGATTTTACTATGTCTATTTTTTTATTTCTATGAACAGGTTTCTAGTTGATGTTATGATGAGACAAGAAGGCGTACATGGAGTTGGTCCTTTGTCATCTGATAGTTTGAAACTTTCTGGTCCTGCTTCTCCTCAAGAAAAAAAGTCCTGCTTATGTTAAGTTAGCATATTAATTGATCTGCGATATTCAGAATGTTAATCCAAAAATTTGAATAAACAATTTATCAAAATACTTTTGACACAAATCTTCATTTACTTTTATGTTCAAATGTAATATTTACTCAAGTAACGTTTCTTAAATGTAATGCACAAGAAGCATCTTTGGTGCTTCTCAATTTTTAAGATATTTTTAATCCTGTAATGGGTACTTTATACTATATTTTATGCAAGAATTTGAATATAATTAAGTCAATATTTTAATACATAAGTTAATCGTTAACATTGCCTTTAGTGATTAAAATTAAAAAATCTAGACTCAAACTTTGTATATCAACAAGTATAAATTTGAAAGTCACAATTTACTTTTGTTTTCCTAACTCAGGTTGACTCTTCACAATAATGAGTATAGCACTACACCTATTAGATTAAAATTACAAAGTTACAGGTTCTAAAATATGTCGACTGAAGTTTTTTATTGTAAGTTTGTGGGGAAAGACACCATATATAGAATAATTTAACATCATATTCAATGCTTATTTATACTAACATAATTGTATTAAAATATTCATGATGCTTCATCAAAATGTTAAATGTTTGAAGAAAAAAAAGGTGTACAACATATTACCTTTTTATACTTGATATATTTTATATGCTTTAAGGGTGTTCAAATATTGTAACTTTTTGAGAAATCCGGTTTTTGAATTTTAAATTTTTTTCAAATTTGCTTTGATAGACATTTTAACTAAAGGAATCAGATTCCAAAAACTCTCCAAAACTATTAATTGTAAATAGCTGATTTGTTTTTTATTTGACATAATGACTTGCTATAGATGATCCTGTAAAGAATACATTATGTTCGCCTATCCTATTTAATTAAATACTAATTATTTCATAGAAAAATGATATTTTTATATTTTCATTTGTAATTACTTATTTGCTATTTATCCTACTGTTTGAAACTATTTGAAGTTTAATTCTGCCCTTTATGTGGTCATATTTTTTAAATATTTCGGAATCCATCTCATGGTGTTCACAGCTTTGGTACATTATCTCGCTTAAGCTTCATTTCATGTGACACCATGTCCAGGAACTCAATAAACTGGCATACTCTGGTGTCAATTCGACTCTCAACCTCCCCTCCACAGCCTGGAAATTTTGAGCCAAGGCATGTCATTAGCAGATAGTGACAACCTAAACAGGAGGATTAGTTTCCTTCTTATTGCTCGTCTTGGAAAGAAGGGCTCGCATGGCGATTTTAGTAAAGTGTGCCAGTCAACTTGTTTAACATGGTTTTTGAAAAAGTTTGGGTCACTCTTTTGCTGATTGTAATTAGTGTTTGATTTCCATCTTAAGTGTTAAAAGTTTAAGGTGCTTTTTACAATATACTATGAAGGGATAAGTTTATAATGAAGTTATCTGAACCGAGAAAAAGCTAACTACCCGTGTCTTCTTTTACTCCCATCGTTTTTGGTTTGTTAGTGCTGCAAATGTAAGGTAATTAGGCATGGTTCTAAAGATTTAGTTCGAAATAGGTATTTGTTTTATATATAATTGTTTATAATGTAATAAAATGTTTTTTATAAAATACTATTTTAAAGTAGTTAACTGACTGAGTTTTGTAAAAATAAATTTTTAATGGCCTCTTATGATTTTGTTTAAAATTTGTATCGGGGGATCTTACATGCTAAATAATGAGTGTTTATCTTTATTGACTAAATTAATTTAATGGTAGTTTACTTAAGACAAATATAGGAAATGTTTCAAAATTAACCTTGAAGATTTGAATTTAAGATAGGCATTGGGGAATAGTTTTCATGACAAATTAAAACATTTCAGGTTAGTTTACAAATAAATTTAGTTAGAAATTTTTAAAAATATTTGAAAAGTTTGATTTAGAGTTAATATACAAAGAGTGTTTATTGTGCTTAACAAAATGATATGTTCATTTTTATGAGGAAAACTTGCTTAAGGGTAGTTTTACTGAAAACCTAATTTTGGAATTTTTCTTCTAAGCTATAAATACACAATATATAGATCCAACTGACATCCAGCTCCTCGCCTCCCCTCGCTTTTATACTCTTTTGGAGTATGTGAGCGCGGGGTAAACGGAAGGCCGAAGGCAGCTGAGCGAGAGAGGGGTGCCCGGCAGCCTTTATCAAACCAGAGAAGTACATATAGTATCAATAACATTTTACAGAGATTTACATAGCAAAAACATGAGGGTTCCGAAGCATATGCACAATCAGGTACCTATTTCTTCTGATGAGTCTTATCACGTCCGCTGTTCCCTGCCAGGACGTTGGAATGATCCTCCGGAGGTGCCTCCTTTCTAGGGTTGTCAGTAGATCGGCCTCGGAGTTGGTGGTGGGGGCGTAAACCCCGGGGGGTATATAGATATAAATTAATATGTATCTAGAAGTCATAAGACCGACCCTAAGTGTTAATAGGCTAACTCCAACTTTATTTGACTATTTTAGTTTTGAAATGAGTACAAGCTAAAAAAATATATAGGCTTTGAATTATCCAAATGTTTACTTCTAAAATTCGTATAAGTTATTTTTTTATCATTGATTTGAATATAAATGCCATGAAGAATTGTGGAATCATCTATATATTTATATAGATAATATCAACCAGTTTATTTTATATGCTAAATATATATATATATATAACTGGTTATTATCTATATAGGTCTATATAAATAATATCAACCAGTTTATTTTATATGCTAAGCCAATGTTTTATAGCCTTCCTTGTTGGCACACATATGGTCAACTTGGTGTTGTAACCAGCTTAGTTTTTATGCTAAGCTAATGGATTATATCATTGTGAACCTTTCTTTGTTAAAATATGATCAACAGTGTGTTGTAAATGCCACAATAAAACACATGCAGTAGTAAAACACAGTTAAATTAGTAAAATATAATCTGCAGTTACAAAAAAATTAATAATTTGGTACATATTATAAAGTTCTTTAGGAATGATTATTTGAAACTTTTTTTTGCCACCAAACAAACATTTTCTGGTGATGTTTTCTCATTTACATAAAACACTAAGTTGCCAGAAAATGAATGTGCTTTTAAGAATTGCAATCTTCCAAAATCCAGGATCAATTTGCAAGCTCTGCCTATATCCTTTCTGTCTTCTTGAGTCAAATTCAATCGTATGTATCTGCAAAATAAAAATAGATTCTTATTAGTTAAAATACTGCTACTTTTACCACTGAGGTTTAAAGGCACAACAACACAGGCTATTAACAACGACTCTTACTAAATAATGAAAGATTAACTGCAATAAATTTTGATCAGTTGCAAATGTAGTGGACTTTATGAACAATTACATACACACTTTAATACAATTTATAATAAATGTGACAGTGCACTGCACAAACTTTCTCACTTCTTTACTTGACAAGAGACATAGACATAATGGAATAGAGCATAAATAAAATACACTATTGAAAAAACTAACACAATAGTTCACCAAAGAGTAACAGTTCACAGCACTAAATCAGTATATTATGCTTATTTTAATTGTTCTGTCACCACCAGCTGGGCACCAATTTTCCCTTTCTACTTTCTTGCTCTCTTACAGGTAGAGAAAGTATTGTGATTGTCAAATTCGAACTGTAGATTTTGATAAATTTCGACATTTCATGACTTCCCCTGAATACGAAAAAGTGGTTTTTGAATTTCCGTCTACCTCAGATTAAAGCCTAAGCTATTTTACCGATCGGGCTAAATCTTGGTATCTAGGGTTTTCATAGGGTTGCCCTGAGGCGTTTTTAGAATTGGATATCTAGCCCTATAATTAAGGCTAGTTTACTGAAGGGCAAAAAAAGAAAAAAATCATTTTCTCAAAATCGGTTCTAACAATTTTGATTAAATTTCATTTCTATGCATTGATCAATATTATAAACAAAATGCTTACTCAAATTTTTTTCAGCAAATTGATAAGGATTTCCGGTCTGCTGCGTAATTTTTTTTATCACATCTCCGAAACTATTCGAAATATGGAATTACTTATTGCAAATATGTAGGTCTATTTATAATAAAAGTTTTTTATTTGAAACATTTTTACAAAACCAATCATTTTCAAGCTATAGGCATATATATATATATATATATGTTTTTAACTTTTTGAACACTAAAGGTCAAATATTGTGATCGCAACAAAAAACTTAAAATATCATATAAGGCCACTTTTTTAAAAAAAAACATGTTATTCATATACTTGTGTCTATAGAACTCTAGAAGTCCAGCAATAGTAAAAAACAATACCTTTTAGCTGTAATCATAGCAATATATATTAAAGTTGATTTGTTATAATTTTCAGCCACCCCCCTTGTCCCCCTTCTCCAAAAAATAATATTCCCCCTTTTATATCAAAATTCAAGTTTATTTAATGGAATACAAAAATTTTATTTACCTACCACCAATCACAAATCAGGCTCTATAACATTTTTTTTAAAGATTTTTCTTTTTTACTGAAATACAACTCTTAATCTAGCATAAATCAGGATCTAGCCTTTTATTTACCACAAGTGTCTACCTGTGTGATGCACCATTGATTTGTTTTGTAACTGGTGTAGCTGCCAGCAAAGCTGGCGTGGCATCGCATCCTAGTGTCATATGGGCCTTTTTCTCTTTTTTTTTTACAACCGAACGGGTAGTAAGACGCAGTGCTAACAATGTTTTTTTTTACAACCATCACTGTTTCCAGCCTGTGTCAGTTTATTATTCAAGCCATATATCAGGGTGTCTACTGGGTCACGAAAAAGTCACGAATTTTTATATGTTGGTCATAAAGTCACAAAAATAATTTTAGTTTGAATTTACCGCACATCATAACGCGAATGCTTCAAAGATAGCGCTATCCACTCACTACACATGATGGCACGTGCCAGTAGGAAGTTGCCTGATTGTTTTGTTTGTGATTCCAACGACAAGGTTAACTTTCACCATCTTGTATTAAATATTAATTTGGCGTGCTACTTGTCTCGTGGGGTGTGTGAGTACATTATACCGTGTGTGTGTCTACAAATAATGGTTTTCGAGTGAATGAATTGGAATTCAGGTTTTGTAGATGATACGGGAAAATACCAAGACATTTTCTACAGAAACCGGGCGTTCATCTGTGTTGTGGATCTGGATCAAGATGTTGGCGGCAATTACCAATTTTTTACGCGTTCAGTGATCTGACTGCAATTTGAAGGCGGTGTAAAATGTATATTATAATTTCAAATTAACGTTGGCAGCAAATAGCAATCGTTTTCGCAGTGAAATATGGCATATTTTTTTATAAAAATTAAATAATATTATTAGTGTTAATATTTAATCCTTGACGTAATTCATTTAATTTTAAAGACCATTCATTCAAAACAGTTGAAATTTACCAATTTTTAAAATTATTTTAGTTGTCTAGTGGGCACATAAAATATTAGGCCTAAATTATTTTTTAATCGTGTGTTGCGAAAAAAATCCATAATTTTTTCGGGGGGGCATTCAAAGATTTTGTGTGTGAAGTTTAGTCTAATCTGTTAAAAGATGCCTGGTAAATGTTCATTCAAAGAGTTTTGGCTAGCTATTAAAGAAAATAAATACTCAAAGTGGCTGCACCCTGTTGAAGATTACCAGTATAAGGCTTATTGTACATTTTATAAATCGAAATTTGATATAAGCCACAGTGGGTAGAATGGAGTGAAAATTCGTGGAAATTGGAAATAGCCTCTGCCCTACTCCAAGGTGTTTTTTACTATAATATCTAGGCCTGATGTACAATATAATGTTCAACAGTTTACCAAAGGATTTTTTTTTTGCACCGCGTCTTACTGACCAATGTACAATATAATGTTCAACAGTTTACCGAAGGATTTTTTTTGCACCGCGTCTTACTGACCATTTGGGCTATACGCCCCCGAAGGTATTTTGTGGTCAAAAAAGGTCACCAAAAAGTCACGAATCTTTGTTCCTCTGAGTAGACACCCTGTATATTTTCCACTACCTGCTTGCTAGGACTGTTGTAGCTTTGTATGTCTTTCAATCTAACAAGACTAGGACAGGCACAGCATCCAGTCCTCTGACATTAATTCACCACTGTGAGGGGGTAAACCCACATTTCACCAATGCTAATTTTTTTTAGCCATGCCAGGAATCGAACCCGAGACCCTATCTCAGTAGATACACATGCCACCGACTGAGCTAAGGTGTCGGAAAATCATGTCACATAGGTCTAACATCCTTAAACATTTAGAAGGAAGCTTTGATAATAATGCACATATTTGAAATATCTCCCTAAATACAATATATTTCACCATATAATAATTTTTAGAATAGCTATTAGTTATTAAAGCTATTGTAATTAGTTGAAAAATGATACCTGGACAAGGGAATAGATCCAGCGATCATTGGTTTAGCTCACCAATGATATACCACTAAGTTATCCAGTTAGTCAGAGGAGTGGATTAGTCGGAAGTTAATATTAAGTAGAATATGTAGTTGGCACTGGTCTTGTAGGATGGAGATGAAGTCCCAATTCATTGTTTCCCAGGGAATAATATGAATGGGAACTGTTGTGTAGGAGGTGAACTGACTATGTTTTAAGTCCAATGATTGGCGTTCGGCCTGTGGAGGGGTAATTGACTGTGGGTCGACAGGTTTGTTGCTAGTATTGGGATTAGAACAGTGTGTGTTTTATTTGGAGATAGCAATTCTGGAGTGTGGGGATAGGTGATAGGTTTTGGGCAGTATGAACTAATCCTGTGGGGTGGGAATAAAGATAGTTCCTGTTAGGAGGTTGGTTAATCATTGGCCACTTCCAAGAAGAAGCCCTTAGCCATTTCGTTGACTATGTCAACACCGTGTTTTATAGTTATAGGATGCTGCTTCACAAGAAAGGGCCATTGTAACATAAAACCGAGATATGGGACAAATATTATATTACATTATATCAAGTTACATTACATTCCTAATAGTATTTCATTGTGTTTCTTCAACAATTACTAATGTTATGAAACAATAAATTCAATTACAATTCAAAATGACTGCTTAGAGCTTTCTTATTTATGAAAGAGTTTTTTTTATAACATGTAAAACCCCATCTTATGAAAAGTCACATGGTAACGTTTCTTCGACAATTACAAATGAATTCCAATTCTAAATGACCGCTTCGGCCTTTCTAATGACCTTCACACACCAACTATTTTTATTATAAATCAATTTAGCTTGCTAATTTAATTTCATATATAACTTTGAAATATGTCGGAATGCACATCTATCTTACCAGTGCAAATTTTATGTTGTTTAAACCAATTTCTTATTTGTTAATTTATTTTCTATATACACTTATACTTTCCAGTGAACTTTCTTATGACTTATCTCACTTCAGTTTTGTGGGAGTAGTGAGCAATGTGTACATATTTTAGTTACTATAGCCCAAGCTTTGGAAAATCATTATTTATTTATAATATGAAAAAAGAAAATTTAGTGAATGAAATTAATAAAAGTGACCAAAAGTGATTTAATATCAGCCCTTAGTTTGATGAAAATGTTGCACCTTAGTTGTATAGGCTTTTAAATTTGGCTCTTACATGGCAGTTAATTAGAATATGATAGATAGATTCTGTTAAATGCACCGTCATAGCAAAGTGAAAAAGGGATTAAGTGTATCACCTCTCATTTAACCCATTTTCTGAAGAAATACTTGATCTGCTCCTCCCAGAACCACATGTTGCCCAGCTTACAATTCCACAAAGAACTCCAAACTCAGCTGGAGTAAAACCATGCTCCTGTAAGAATCAATGTCATATTGAGAAACAAGGGCATATTTCTGCACAAAGAAATTTAACCTCTTTAGTATGTACAACATCTTTAGTCATAAAATTGTGAAGAGTGGGGCAGTGTGTGGGACATAATTAGTTGTCTGGTAATTTGTAATGCATTTACAAGCTTCTGCATGAAGTTTAAACACTGACCAGTAGATGGCGGACAAGGACAAGTATTTGTGAAGCTATTTTCAGCTAATGCTAGCATAGCATGTAGTTTTTGCAAGTATTCTTGTGTCAGCTGTTTTGTAGTTACGAACTGAGCGCCAGGTGTTTTTGAATGACAGTGATGAAGTGTTTAATGTGTAGTCAGTGGGAAGTTCTGGAGATTATAAAGAAAATGTTGAAATTCAAGATCACAGGGGAGATTGTGACATTATAAACATACCACAACCTCTTCCTTCTAACATCATTGTTGGGGTCCAAACATTGAGGTAGACATCAAGAATAATTCTATAGAATATATGGAGCTATACATTGACAACAAAATAATATACCTAATTGTTATGTAAACAAATACATATGTATAGCAATATTTATCATAAGAATATGTAAAAATTGCACAGCTCAGAAAATCACAATTTCAAAAGTGTGTCCCAAAAGATAGGTATTAAGAGGTGTGCACAATAACTCAGAAAAGAAAGACTGGGTAGAGATATAAGGTGAACCCTGAGTAGCCAGAGATGTGTGCCTACTTAAAAAAAAAACCAGAGGAACCAGCATCTAAAAAGCAAAGCCGTTAGTCCCCTATGTATCTCAACAACCACTAGAATGGTTAGTTTATTTTTCTTGTGGTCAGCTATTACTAAGTGTATGTCTTTTTTTCCCCCAGATTTTTCTTATCATTAGTTTTTGAGTTTCAAAATGTTTTGTGTACTACTATGCTTGACTATTGCACTACATAAATTGTCACCTTCAGGAAGGGTTTCACTAACTAATGATAGTCACACTTGAAGGGTAAAAGTTATAATTGCTACAAATATAAGAATAATAACATAAAATTGTTAAAATAAAGATCTAATATAATTCAAAATTTAACAAAAATTAGTATTTATATCATAGAAAGTTAGATATAAACAATAAATTTATGGTATTTTGTCTAAATAAAGCAGCAATATTGCTTTTAAGGCTTCATGAAATACCTAGTGGACACCTGTGTGAACAAGCATGCAAATAAATGCACACAAAATTAAAAATGCACTTATGAAATGTAAAATTATGACACCTAGTGATAGTAAGATTGTGTTCTTGGTTTCCCTACACAGGTATCTCTTGTGTTATGCTAACAATTGGTTCCAAGAAATTGCAAAGTCATTTAGTCAATTAATTTTAAAATGAAGAAAGAAGGTACAGGAAAGGTGGATAGAAAACAAATATATGGCTTTTATAATGAAATGAAGAACACAGTTCACACTTTACATTGGTGCCACTGGACAAAGGTAATGGCTGTCTTTTGGAGAAAATTTATTGTTACCCGCCTAATTCCCCAACCCATCAGGAGGGAGTGTGAAATGTGCAACACAACTTCCTAAAAGAGTAAACGAAAAAAAAAAATAGATGAAGAATAATAGAACACTTAAATAGGAACATGTTAAAGGAACAAACACCGGAAAAGTAGATTTATAGAGAAATGCATTTGTTTACTATTTTATTTACATAATACTACAATGCTATTATACTTAATTCAAGTGCGTGAAATCAAATGATATTGCTGAATCTGGATCATAATTCTCTCTCTCTCTCCCTTGTTTGGTGGATTGATGATTTTCAACTCCCTTAAAGAAATCAAAAGAGATCTGACAAGCAAATTTTTTTCTATCTCTAAAATTATGTGTAGCGACATACGTTGCACAAAAATTTAAGAAGATAAAATACCACTTGTGGTGGTGCGTGCTATACAGCTGTGCACAGAGAGACTGAATATTTAATATGTACAGCTCAAGTGAGAATACCACCTCAAACAAAAGTGACTGCACCATAAATAAAATCCCACTTAACTACCTAGGATTGCATGATAATTTACATATATAAAATTAATATTTGCTCCTGTTCTCACATACATGCAATTCTACATCATAATACAGTTTTTATTTTATTGATACCAAAGTAAAAGATAATAGAAAAGCGAGATTCTATTTAAAAAGGGACACCTGTATTATAGATATAACACATTGTGTATTTGAAGTTAACATTTATGACAAACATTGATTTTAGCCAGTTGGTCAGTAAAATCAGTTTGTTCAAAATACCCTGGGGAGAACACAGCATAATATGGTTTCCTTCAACTGTATACATACCAAAAGAAGTTGTTTTCCACAAAAAGAATTCCACTCACATCGATGATGACAACAAAATGCCATAACAGCAGCAGCCAATTTTCTGTCAACATTGGTAGAGCAACTGGATACTAAGCAATTAAGAGCCATATCTGAAATTGAATTCAATCAAATTAATATATCCAGCTAGTGCTTTCCTTCAATTGATCATCAACAACTAAGGCTGGTGCAAAACCGATTGTATTCCCAACACTTAATATCTGTTTGCTATAAATGTTTTAAATCTGTGTCACAGAAACATTTAACATTTCATGCACTCCCTTAAGAAGGTTTTGCAGTCGCTTGAGTCCCTTAGAAATATAATTTTGTGTGGGGGGAGGAGGAGGGAGGGGCTCCAAACAGATGCATTTGATTAAGAATCCTAGGGTTGCCACCTTTCAAAATAAAATATGTGAATAGTGACCTCAAAGGTTGTTATGAATTTCTTTCAAACTATTATATGCCTCCATAGTTTGAGGTTATTTTTGTAATATTCTTGCAAGTGTGGAAAGGGGATGGGGTTGAGAATGTAAATTTTATAAATTTGTCTAAGACATTTTATGAACTAAGCCCAAGTAAAGTTTATTTTACATTTATGAAACATTAAAATGTATTCCTAATACAACTCACAAGTTCTTATGATGATAGTGTCACCTAAAGCCAACGTGTACAAAACAAAAGAGTGGAACATTTATAAATAGTCATAAGACAGAGGAATGAAAATAAATATTCTATTAAGATTATTCGGAAAATGAGTTTATTGTGTAATAAACCTCTTTACCTGGATATGAGTGGAGAGGGTGGCTGAGGGGGTAGAGGGTAGCAGTATGAATACAGGACTGATCTTAGTTCTTATATAAAGTTGCCAGTTGTATTCGGAGCTTTTTCTATTTAATAGGCCTCTGGAAATTCTGTTTGCTGAATTAAGAATCCAACCAATCATTCATTTAAAAATATTTTCTGAGAGCTTTACATGTTTTCTTTTTCCTCGGTTGTAAAAGACAGGCAGTTGAAATTAATATGTATTTATTTAATGTTACTATGAGTAAAATATGTTAATTTTATCTATAATTGCCTATTCTGGAGCCTTAATACACCTATTTTGGCTTTGCCTTTTTCTTTTACATATGGTATGGATTTTTTGCTGAGTGTTTGTCCCATTTTTAGAAATTGTAAGTTGTGACACACTTGTTTGGAGTAAGTTAGAAAATCAACACTTGTTAAATAGTTCCAATGAGAATAAATCAGGTGGAGTACGATGGGAGCAGTTGCAAACATCTAGGGAAGAAACTGCATGCCGTTGCAATAGAAAAGTTCAACTTCTTCGGAAACAGCAGATTTGAAATTTGGTCCCATGACATTGTTAAGTTTAACTCAGCTTTTCAAATTATAAAAATCACTATATTTGGAAATATAACTCACTTCACCAATGAAAAATCTAGAAAAGTATCTAGTGATTAACAGCATGTGACCTGCTTCAAAGGTCGAATGAGTCAAGGTGTCACTCTCACAGTAGATTGGACTGCTGATGAGGGCAAGCTAAATATATGAATCTCCCTCCATATAAATTCAGATACACTTCCTTTAAATTTCACCATCCTAACTTCTAGTATATTATTGTAATTAGTACAACATATGTGTACAACCCCAATGAGTAGTGCTAAAAACAGCTTAATACGAATTGGCTGTAAGTAATAAATACAATAGTAGGTAGTAAAATCAATTTAACATTGCCTATTGTGGGATTTTTCCCTTTATGTGCCTATTAAGGTGCCTAGGTCCCATATGTTTAATGCAAATTTGCCTGCCTATATTAAACTTTTTGTGCCTAATTATCTGCTCCCTAGCTCTAATAAACTGATTTTGTATAAATTTGGTAACCACATACTTAAAACTAATTTACCAAAATGTTTAACTTTTTACTGAAGCATGTTATCATATTTTGTCAATAATTTACAATATTCCTTTTCTAAAATATTTTGTAGTCAATTGGACTTATCTATTGGAGTAAAGCCAAATGTTTTCTTATGTACAGCTTATCTTACCTGTAGCTGCTCCACATAGGTGTTTTGCTACCGTAACCACATTTTCAAAAGCATTAACTTGATCATAATTATTCAAACACAGATCTGCAATATCTGTCCGGACACGACAAACATGTGGATGAACTACACCCTTAATGCGGTTATCAAACTTGTGTCGGTGACTTGCACGATCAACCAAGAGTAGCATGCATTCCTTTCTATCATGCAGAGCTGCACCTAACCAGTAGCTTAGTTGACCTGAAACAAACAATATCAACACTATTTGCATACAATTTTATGTTATCTGGCCTACTTTTTATAATGTTAGTTTATTGATTTTTTCTATGATATTTCCACCAAAAAAAAGGAGGATGACTTCTTCCAAAAGTAGTCACGATGGTAAAGTTTTATGCATACACACACACACACACACACACACACAAATTATGTATTTTTAATTGCATATGAAAATGTGATACACATTCATAGGTCTATATAGCACTATATTCTATATCAATGTTCTAATAGTTTTTGATATTAATTCATTGAAAAATTAATAACCAAGATAAGACATTTTGACTTACAGGATTCTCTCTAAACACATTATTTATAAGTCAAATATTCAGTTCATAACCTAAAAAAACAGCTTGACCACCATTGTCATGAAGCACTCAACTTTATTTAAATGAATTATAGCATAAACTTTTATTGTTATGAATTTAAGGGCACAAACCTAATTGCTGTTTTTTTTAGTACAATGTCTTAATAACCCATTCAGGTTATTCACTTATTTACTAATTACTCTAATAGTCTAGGGATGAGGGAGGTTGATTTTAGAGGCAGTGCACCCACATTTTGTGAAGCGAGATATAGTGGGAAACCATTAAGGAAAAACCAGCCTCAGAACACCCAACAGGTTCGAACCTTAATCTCCCCGCTATCAGAAGTCAAGTCTAGTCTAGTCCCATGCGGCCACCGAAGCGGGTAATTGTTAGGTTAACTAGCAAAGTTGTTAGACTAGATATTTTCTACATTAAGGTTTATATTGCAGTAAACCTCAAAATACTTGTAAAAAAGTTTCAAGTTTATAAATTATGTCTAAAATTATTTTATTATGTTTTAAGCATTAAAAAAAGGAATAGATATACTCAATATTACCTCTACCTGCACCAAACTCCACAAAACATGTTTTATCTTCAAGCAAGTTCAACTTTGCAATATGACCCAGGAGAGAAGAATTTTGTAGTAAGTGCTTAAAAGTAGGTGGACCGCAGTCTTTTCTTGACAATTCTTCTTTAAATAACGGATGATCTAATATTTCACTTTGAATTGTTGGCAATTCTGTTCAAAAAGAAGATATGTACTAGAATTTAGGTAAGAAAAATCATTAGGTCTACATAGTAAAATAAAAACTATGTATGTTTCTTAAGGTGCTGAATGATGAGAACATGTATTGAAACAAGCACATACTATAAACAAAAAATTAGGTACTAGAATGAGCAACAGCGTTTACTAGTTTATTTACCATGGAATAATTAATTCAAAGTAAATTACTGGACATGATAAAGGCAAATTATGGATGACTGGATTTTGTTGGACTAAATTTTATTTAATAATAAAGAGTTTGGTTTGGTAGAAATTCTTTGCTACGTGTGGATCTGTAAAAGTTTTATTGTTTTTCTTTTTGTGCCACTTCTTACTACCTATTTGGGTTGTATTGCGATTTTAAAATAATGGACACCCCAAATTAAGAAATAAATGGCATGTATAAAATATATTATTAGTTATTAAATATTATTTTTCCTAAATTTTGATAGTAAAGTGTATACAAAGAAATATATACTAATTAGATTAAATTTATAACATCACTGATATATTAAAAACTTTACTGTATAGATTAAATATATAAGAAATATTTAAAATATATAAACAAATACTAGAATTTATTGGCATTTTTTAACTAGGATTTTCATTTTGTATATTTCTAAATATTACTTTATATATTAACTATTATCATTAAATTAAAAAACCGTAATAATGGTAGGTTGAAATAAATTTTAATATTTCTATTAGATTGTGCTTTACATCAAAAACGCTTTAAATAGATTTACTTTAGAAATATATAAAGCTTAAAATGACAAACAAGATATACTCTTTCTTAGCACCTCGTCATACTACCCTTTTGGGTTGTACACTTATATACCATTTATGGTTAGGAACCAGGTAGGTTGGATTTAGAGGAAAGCCAAATTTGCATGGAGAAAGAGAGAGTGGGAAACCATTTAATAAAAACCAACCTTGGTACACCCAACCGGGATCAAACCACGATCTACCATCTTTGGCAGTCTAGTCTACCATCAGAGTAGTATCTTAAACCATGCGGTCACCAAGGGGGTTACTGCATCTTACTACCTATTTGGGTTATATGCCAGGGTGTCTACTGGACTTAAAATTTTGAAATTTTAGTACATTTCAAGTATATTTTATTTTAAAAACCCAATATATAAAAAAAAATCTCCGAACCAAACGAACCGTATTTCAAAAGAAGTAAATGATAGAAAGTTAGGATTATGTCGGTCATAATTAAACATTTTTTCTTAAAGAATATTCAACTGCATTGACACTGAAAAATATCCTTTTAATGAAAGTATATAGTTGTTCACAACAAAGATTCTCTATCTTAGAAATAAGTGCCATGCTTTATTTTGTGAAAAGTTCATGAAAAAAATATAAATCCAGTTTGTATACATATACTAATAAATATATATATATATATATATAAAAAGATGAAACGCTTGAATCATTAAGGATATTCGATGTTTCAAGATATATTTTTAATATCAACTTTTGATTAATTATTTAGAACTATTATAACGATTACTAGTTGTTAAGACCAGTAAAATAATAGCGAAAACCTAACAACTAACAAACACAACCACATCATTAATTTATCAGTTAAGATTAATAAAACCATAAATGAAGGAAAAAGTCCTACCCACGTGGGAAAGTTAACTTTTGCTTGTCATATTTTCTAAGATTCGGATTCAAAAGTGTAATGAAGTTTCGGATTTGATAAAATCTAGATTTGGCTCATATCTCTCTCTCTCTATATATATATATATAATATATTATTAGACATTGAATATTATATAATTATATGTATACACACACACAAAGATTACATTTGTTTGAATGGCCTCCACCACTCCCTTGCAGCTGAACCTTTCCACACCCAATCATCTTTTTTAATAATGGATTTGTTTAATAAATAGACATTAATAATGAGGCTTATTCGTCAATGACAAATAAACAATAAATATGATATTAAGAAAAAATACTTGGAAATAAAGATGATTGCAGATATCTAACATGATTAAAAATTAAGATCATGAGACCTTTAAATAAATTATTTTGGGTAAAGACAAGAATTAATATACAATCACATTTTTTAATGCTTTCATTTTATGTTTTAACACTTTTGCCTCTTCCTTCGCTTTCGGCAGAACTATTCTTCTTTTTTATTTCCAATTTTCCTATTTCGTCTGATGGTGTTTTTCTTTCCTGGTTTATGTCATTTCAATCTTTTTCTTCTTTTCAAGAGCGCTTCTTTCTCTATTCCTCATTCATTCTTGGCAGCATAAAATCATCATCTTTGAAATTGTCAAATTTAGAACTCCTCCAGTTGCAGTGATTGCATTTAAAGTATGTTCCCTACAGGGTATCCATTTTAAATATAAAGAATTATGTTTTACAATGATATTACAGGTTATACTTTGAAGTTTGATGCAGATAATTAGACTTTGTGAATTTGAATATTCTGCTGTAGCTACTAGGGCTGAATAGGAGCTGGACTACTGGATGAATTGTTCTGAAGAAGAAAAATAGTAGTTAATAACAAAATATAGAACAAGATATAATTACATATATATAACTATAAATCAGTTAAGCCAGTCTGGGTTGAAAATTAAACTCTTTAAAACATTTAGTATAATGATAAACAATAGAAAAGTTCCTTG
>CABFOW010006759.1:0-11570 GCA_902141385.1 Timema californicum
TTGTTCGCGTTAATTACCCTATTGTTCGCCCCAGAAATCGACAATCCTTCCTACTCTGAGCTTTTATGATACGGTACGTAGCGTATACGCATGCAGCCATTTTAAAGCACCGCGCAATTTTGTATGAGTTATGACATTCGTTATAGCGAATGTTCGCAAATCGAGACTTGCCTTATTAGAACATAATTGGGACGGGTTCTTTTAATTTTAATATACTCTGGAGCTTTACGTATAGGCCTACCATAGGCCTACTCGAGATTCAAAGATAGTAAAAAAATGTCAGACTCAATATTTAAAAACTAAAATACACTTTAAAAAAAAGATATCTGATTGTTTTCAAATCTAGGCTTATTATGATTCGTACTAGTGGTTTATCCCAACCTATTTATAGGAGTAAAAATCTTGGCCAGGCTCCAGACAATTAAGTTCCCACTTATTTAAATGTGAGTTAACCGTAAAACCATAAATCTTTATCATTTATTCACAATTATTGCAAACACAAATTTTAAAATTTCAGTTATATGTAAGCTACCCTCAAATAATGTTTAATCCGTAAAGATAAAATTATTTTTTTATTATTCTTATTTATCATGAAAAACAATTCGCAGCTGTCCATCTTGAATCAAATCTTAAAGGTCATGACGATAAAATTCAAATTTTCTAAAACGTTCTAGTAAGTAAAATACCTATAAATTAATTTATTTTATAAAATAAGCCTAAGTATTATTTATCGTGTAAAATGTATGCCAATTTTGAACAAAATAGTTGTAGCTACTTTCAAATAATTTCAATTTTTTCAAAAACCAGTTATCAGTAAACTACCCCTAATTTCAGGGCTAGGATCAAAATAAAAAAAAACGTCCCGAAGCAATTAATATATAAATAACAAGTTTGAACCATATCCATTAAAACCATTTTATATCTATGACCAGGGACAGACAGACAGACAGAGAGAGACAGACGTGGGGACATACAAACACAAACTCCGCGGCGTCAGCCCGCAATCAAGCTGTACCGACCAAGCGGCCACCGTCTGTTGGTGAGGATAGTGCAAACTTTAGGGGATAAAGGGTGTCATAGGCTCATAACAATGAGCTCTCCTCATTAATCCTCACGAGGCTGAGATGACCCCGTTCCAGGCCTATTGGGGCAGACATCATTATAAAACCCACTTTTCGGGGTTCGGGGGCACATAAAACGCAAAGATCATCGTAATCTCAAGGCCGGAAATGTTCAAGATTACAATAATTTCTCTTTGGTTGATAAAGTAAAAAAAGTAAAAGAAGTTTTCCCTGTGCAGTTGTCCGTTGGTTTGTATTTATGTATGTACGTAAACATTTTACAGGCCGCAAATCGCAACGACTTGACCCCAAGAATGTTGTATTCGCCTCTTCTAATACTATATTAGAACCTGTTGAAATTAATCTCCAACAGACCAGTAATTATTTATGTATAGCATAAATTAAAAATATGTTTAACGTAAATTTAAAATAAATAATTCTATAGTAATAATGATAGTGTGTGTAACTTTACCAAATGTTATATAAACCTATAAATTAATTGGAATAATATTAGTGTTGCTTGATGGTCGCTGGGAGCGCTTTCGTCGCGCCGGTTGCAAATATTTACCTGTAGCTTTGTGACTGTATGTATGCTGTACTATACTATATAAAATTAAAGATGATAAGAGTGTGTTGTTTCTTTTAACAAAAAATAATTAAACTATTAGAAAATGGAAATTGTCTGAAAGTGAAAATGCTTGCAGAGGTTGCAGTAAAACTGGTTTTCATTAATAAACCATGCAATTAAATTAGATACACCGTGAAGCTACTGACATGAAATAACTTTTTAAATAATACATTTTATAAGTTAATTTGTAAAAATAAAAATATAGCTTTAAAAATGTACTATCAATTTTAGTTTGTTAAAATTAAAAGTAAGACACATTACCAGTCTCATTGAACGAGTTAAAATATTTCAATTGTTGTTCAGGATTACACATGTGTTTTATTTTATCGATGAAACTAATAGCTGTAAAATCTTAATCCATATACAATATTCTGTAAAAATATATATATATATATATATATATATATAAATAACCAAAACTATACTGTATGATGTAGCTCGAGATTTCCCTTCTTAGGGTTGAAGATTCTCGGGAAAGATTAACCAAAAGTAGGTGAACTTATTTATCACCCTCATTGCTTCAAAATCCAAGAATGTGACAGCTGCTTCTGTGGTAAAATGTTCTAAGGCGTCACTCTCGCAATAGACTGGACTGCCGATGAAGGGTAGATCGGAACCCGAATCCCGGTCGGGTGTATTGAGGGTGGTTTTTCCTCAATTATATTCCACTCCCCGCGCAAATTTGGGTTCACTTCCTATAAATTCAACCTTCCTCATCCCTAACACATTAGCATGACTATTGTGTATATATATATATAATATGTTTATAGCCCGAACCGGCAATTACACATGACCCACTTCGGTGGCCACCTGGTCTAATGCGCTACTCTCGCGTTGGACTAGACTGATGAAGACAGAGAGAGATTGGGGTTCGATTCCAGTCGGTTTGAACTGAGGGGGATTTTTCCTAAACGGTTTTCCACTCTCCTTACATGCAAATGCGGGTATACTTCCTCTAAATTTAGCTTTCCAAAGCCCTAACCCAGGCGGTTCCAAATTTTGTTGAGAATGCACCGCCCTTCACATGTCAGATTTTCCGTGAGACGCCCCTGTACCCAATATTTTCAAGGAGCGTTATAATCCGGAACTTATTATGAAGGGAGCGCTTTCAAAAGAAAAAATTGGATTTTCTTGTATTATGTATTCTATTCTTTAAAATATTTACGAGTACACGTATTGAAAATTTGCATGTTGCATTTCAATATATAATATAAGTTTTAGTTTTTCCTTATAGCCGCAGCGCCCCGAACTAAGAATGGCAACGCACAATTTGGGACCTTCCATAACCCATTAGTGTAGTAATAAAGTACACAGGCGTATAAACCGAAAGGGTAGTCAGACGTGGTGCTAAATAAATAAATAATAATAATAATAATAATAATGGGGCGTGACAACATCGCTCCCCTGTTGTTCAATAATATGAAATTCTTACCGGAATATTTTCTGATTTTTAGATTTTTTGGGAAATGTTCATCTCCTGTTGTGTTCCATTCCTCTCACTAAACGATGCAACAAAAATACATGACGTTTCTATAAGTGCTAATAAGGACGCGCTCAAAGTGTGGTCATGTATTGATCCAACTCTTCATCTGTGGTTACCTGGTCTAAAGGTCAAGCTCATTTAGGAGGGGGTTTTTTTTCGGGGACGTGGAAATTGAGGTTCTAATTCCAGTCATTTGTACAGGGGTTTATTTTTATCAATTGGTTTTCCACACTACCTCTACACAAAGGCTTGTAAAATTCTATATTAAATTTAAAAAAATGAAAACCAGGAGTTGGAAAACAAAGAAATTCGAGTACCTGGGAAGTCTGCTGACAAAGGATGCCTACTGCACTAAGGAAATTAAGTCGGGGATCGTCATAGCCAAGGAATCTTTCAACAAGAAGAGGTTACTGCTGACCAGCAAGATGAGTTTGGAACTGAGGAAGAAACTGATGAAATGCTACATTTGGAGCATCGCACTGTATGGAGCTAACACTTGGACTCTTAGGAAGATGGAAAAGAAACACTCGGAGAGCTTTGAAATGTGGTGCTGGAGAAGACTTGAGCAGATCAGGAGGACAAACAAGGGGGGAATGAAGTCCTAAGAAGAGTGGGTGAGAAGAGATCCATTTTGGATGTGACCGTTCGGCGGAAAGCAAATTGGATCGGACACAACCTTAGGAGTAACTGTTTTCTGCACGACATCATGTAAGGAAAGGTTGAGGGAAAGAGGAGCTTGGAAAGGTTGAGGGAAAGAGGAGCTTAGGAAGGAGGAGGAATCAAATAATGGATGACTTGGAGTAAAGAAGAAAATTCTTGGAGCTAAAGGAGGAGGCAAAGGCGCATTGGAGGTGTAAGTTCAATTACAAAAAGAATGAACCTTTCGTAAGTCAGAACACATAATAATAATAATAATAATAATAGCTCGTGGTAATGTATAGTAAAATATATTGTATTTTTTTTAGTAATAGTTATTATTACTAAACAATATAATACGTGTATTTTTTCTATAAAATTTCTATTTGTAAACTTTAATGACTTGGATTATCCAACCAAATTGGTTTAAATTAATTGTAGTGTCACTGTTTATTTGGTTCATCCGCATATTTATACGAATGGGGCTGTAATGAGGAAGGTAAAATATCGAAGAAATGTACCAAAATCTATGTGGAAGGAGAGTGTAAAACTATTTATGCAAAACTAATATTTAATGCACTTAACCAGGACTCAAGTCCCCATCTCGTCACCAGCAAAACGACCAACGCCTAGTCCCGCGTGCCCACCAATGCGGGTACAAGCTTTTTTTCGCCGGCTAATGTATAAAACTACAAGCCAGATAGTGCCAAATTGCTGGGAGTTCGGTCTCACCTGCGACTTGGAGATGTCAATCTCTGGGGCCAGCTGTTGTTGTTGATGTTGTTGTTGCTGTTGCCTGTTCCTGTCGGCGGGGCAACACAGCCAGGAGCGGGACCTGGTGAGTCCCCCCAGGGCGTCTCCACCCCCCGCCGTGCTGACGCCCGCTACACTCACGCACGCCACAGTCGACTACAAGTCAGTCCAGTCAGTGGTCGAGGCGCGCCATTCTCACTGGAACGCCCGGTATAGCGCCGCGGCGCCGGCATGAACACACTGTCACGCGAGTAGGCACGACGTCACCCTTAACTAGCCGCATTCGAGTGGGCTTTTTTATTACATGTATTCCCAAGATATAGAAATTCTAGTTCGGTGTCGAGAATAGCGCAAAAACACCTTTCTTTAGAAGAGAGACGTCAACTTGTGCCCCTGGGAAGCCTCTCCAAACTTTAACCAAAGCAATCTAAGCACAGAGGAAGAGGATAGTGTATATTAAGGAGATATAATCATATTCACCTGGAGATAGGGTGTAAAATCACGCGTCAAAAATCATTTCCATGAGTTCCAGTGCACTAGATCGTGGGTAAAGACCCGAATTCTAAGAGTTAGAGCTAACCACACTACAGCTCAGTTAACTACGCCGATAAATGTAATAAATAATATTAAATAGCCATCGTTTCCAGGAAAAAAAATCCTAAATAAGACTTTGTTTCTCGTCAAAATCACAGGGTTGTTGTAAAGCCCAACGAATGTTCAGACATTTTGTGTTATTAGTGCAAATCCACATTTCAAGACTATTTTTTAGACACAACCACTTTTTTATGACATTGGGAGCACTGTCACAATAGGATTCGTAAACACCGATTAGCGTAAGTTAATATTTAGTAAGTGATGAAAACATCGTTTGTTGCCTAACAAACTAGTTTACAGAATGCCTATGAGTTTGAGGATTCTTAGTTTTTCTATCCGATGAGGAGGAGTATGGACGAGTAGAGTATATATTAGATAAAACTGCACCATAATTTGCGTGGAGATAGAGAGAGCGGGAAACCAATATGTAAATATCACCCTCAGTACGGCCTGACGCGATTTGAACCCCAGCCTCCTCGTGACAAGCCAACCAGACTAGACAAGTTTGACGTTTAGTCCTCGTGCTTACAGGTGTGGGATACTGTACTTTAGCTGTGATTGCTTAAGATTATAGGCGGTATTAAGGCACCAAAGCTTTGGATATCCATACATTTTTATATATACTATGGACCGATGTGTAACATTTCCAAAACTAGAACCCCTAGCTCGTTGAAATGAGCAACATTGACCTTTGACGATCAACACCTCTGTGTAAGGAGCTCCCTAAAAGGACCATTTTATCATCTTTCTTAGCACCGCGTCTTACTAGCACTTCGGGTTTTAAGCATACGTACTAATTATACTAATGGATTCAGGATTAGGAAGATTGAATTTAGAACAAATGTAACCGCATTTGCGTGTAAAAAAGCGGGAGAAGCAATTTAAGGAAAACCACCCTCGGTACATCCAACCGGGATTGAACCACGATTCCCTAGTCATCGGCAGTCTAGTATGTTGCGAGAGTGGCACCTTAGACCATGCGGGCACCGAAGTGGGTCATTTTGTAATCGATTATGTTAAAAATAATGAACTAGCCCTCACTTGGAGCTTGTAATCGATGCGGAAAACTCATAACACGCCACTCTGGAATGTGGACGAGAAGTTAAGTTTTATCGAGTTTGTGTAAGCCTACACTTTTGTATTAATAAAATATTAACTTTTTTGAGAACGGCGCAAGTTATCAGGTGCAACTTTAAAGTTCAAATGCCCCATAAGATATTCGTGTTGTTTGTAACTAATAATAAACACAGCATATAGCCGTATCAATTAAGGGGGGCGTATAGCAAAGCGGCGAAGTTAATAAATTTCGAGGCATTTAAAAATAATTTTAAACCGTTTAAAAATCTGGTTCACTCTATATATAGGTAAGAGGTCCCAACGAATTCTTATATTTTAAACTTTTTAAATAGAAAAATCAATTAAAGGTTAAATAAGATCATTTTTAACGACAGTATAATGGTTATAAACATAAATCTAGCCTTCATAAAACAAATAAGGTAATTTTTATTGGTTCACAACAGAACTTTCATATATAAATGAGGATTATTTTAGTGGTTTGGAAGCCATTCTCATAAGAAATATCGCAGTGTGAGTATATTCCCTTTAAAGAAGGCGGTATCCTCAATAAAGGTGAACTATAGTTAATTTGGTAAGAAACCGTATTTCATGAATACGTACCACAAATTTACATAAACACTATTAGTTACCCCATAATTACTTTAAAATACGAATAAAAATAACGAATGGCAATGAAAGTGTAAACGCGCACATAAGTGGAATATGTTATAAAGTGTGTTAAAAAAACACGTTCCTTAGTCCGCTATTGCACCGAGCCGCGGTCTTATCATCCACTAAATGGGTAAATATTTGATTGAGACAACTAGGATACGGATACAGCTCCGATCTACTCTCAGCACAGTCGCGCACAGACTGACTAACAAGAGCAGACAGCAGCCCAAGGACGACCCATCCCTCCCCATCCCCTTTACCGAACAGCTGGCCGAGAAAAATTACACCGCCCGAACTGCCCCGAAATCTCACGAACCCTGAGTAGCGCCGCTTCACCACCTCCTATTAAACCATTTTTAATACTGTACATTCATTGACCTTTTAGATTGTCTGATTTAAGCTTCAACTCTTACATACATTTTAAAAAGATTGAATTTACACGTCCACCGGAAATAGAAGTTCTGGCTGTTGAAAGCCCAGAACAACCTTTCCTCCGAAAGTATTATTAATAAAGAGTTTTTTCTATTCAGTAGGCCTACTTAAAATTATAATAAAATAAAAACTTATATAATTCTAACTACAATCCCAGCTATGTTTAAGATGTTATAAACACGAACCTTAATTTTACAAACAAATACCCAATCGTAAATCAAAATCTTGGATAATATGGTAAAACACAGTAAGTTTACATTACTACATTAACTAGTTAAGCTGCTAATATAAAAAATAACTAAATGTAAATATATTTAGATTTAACGCTTTCATTATAACATTTATATATTCAGAACAAGGTATGGAAATAAGGTGTGTCCTATAATAATGATGGGCTAAGCCCCCAATAAGCATTATCAGGCTTGTAAAGAAAATTACAATTCAAAATTTGAAAATGTATAGGCTACACATGTATTTTTTCTAATCTCAAATCCTCAGATAACGAATAGCCTTAAATATTCTAGAGATTCTAGGATTTAAAGGTCCCGCCCCTAGTTTGAATGAAACTTTAAATTGTTTAAAGAGGAACTCAATGCTTTTAAAAAAATACGTACGCCCCCACCCCCTCCTCTCTTTCTTTTTTGGGGAACTTTAAATCGGGCTAAAACTTAGTATCTAGGGCTTTTATTAGGTTCCTGGGAGGTATTTTTAGAATTATCTAGTCAACCCTAAAACTAGTAGTAGTTTACTTCAGGGTAAAATAAAATTAATTTTCTCAAAATCTGCTTTAACTATTTTGATTATATTTCATAACCAGGCAATTATCATTTTCCCATGAACATTACATAAACGAGAATTTCCAATTTTGATCATATATCGGCAACTCTTTGAGACAAAAACAACTTATCGTTGCAAAGTTGTGGTATTATTAAAAATAAAAAAACTTTTATTCGAAGTATATTTTTCTAAAACCAATAGTTTCTGATATATTGGCATATCTATTTTTAAAATTTAGTTTCAGGAAATGGATTGTTATGCTCTTCAGTGAACAGAGATGTACCTTTATCACAATATGTGTCTGTAAAAGTTGAATATATTATTTCATGCTCACTGGTGGAGTGTTTCTGCAACATTGTATATTATTTAGTTTCACATTATATTAAGAGTTTTTAGTAAATATCTCTATTTTTAAGCAAACGAGCGAAAAAGCCTGTGCGGTGCACTGTACCATTTATTCTTGAGATGCAAAGGCCTAGTGTTTGAATTTGGCATTTAAATGTCCCAAACTGACAAATATTCAGTTTTTTTTAATGTATTTTAAATATTCTGTATTATACTGTTTATTCGGTATACCAAAAAACGTGATTTCTCAGTCCTTGTATTATTATTATTATTATTATTATTATTATTATTATTAGCACCGCGTCTTACTACCCGTTCGGGTTATACGCACTTACGCTAATGTGTAATGGTAGGGTTATTGTGAGATGAAATGAAGGACCTACAGTTTAACGTGGAATCCGAACCACGGTGGAGGCCTGGCATTCCCCACATTCACAAGATGTCTTGTCAGAGGTGAAGGAAGGGTTTGGTAATCAGATAAATCTTTGCCGGGACCGAGGATTGAACCCCGGCCGCCAGCATAGAAGTCTGACACCTTACCCCTAGACCGCAAGGTCACCCTCAGTCCTTGTAGTTTTCAAGGTATTTAGAAACCCCGGATAAAGGATAAGGTGGTAAAGAAGTTTCAGACGTATCAATAAGAAAGAGGATCGGGTGAGCCCTCTTGGTAAGCGCATGAGCTTCCTTAAATAGGATAAGAAAACACGCAAATTACATTTTAAATGAAGATGTACGTTGACATTATTTTAGCAGCGCATGAGATAAAAATGTACCGAGATATGAGTCGTGTCGCAGACGTTCGGATATCCCGTAATATTTAAGAGTTGGTTTGTTATTTTTTAAATATGGTTTACGCGAAACTAATTTAAAATAAAACTGGATAAGAAGATCAAACTAGCTCTTTTCCACAGACGTGATTTACGAGAATGTATAGAGATCTGAAATTAAGGGCATATCACACCCCACGAATAATGAAGACATAGCGTTGATTAAAAAAAACCCAGCGCAGACCAGGCGTAGTTTAGTGGTGCGATTTTCTCTAATATGCATTAGGAAACAGATCAAACCGGCGAAAGAAACCATTTTAATATGTATTTTTTTAATACTGCAAAATTTAAAATAAAACTATTTTAGATTATTAAAAAACTATTTAACTGATCCAAATATCTTGTAAAATTAATAATAGAGAAAATCTATATTTTATGTTATCTATGGTTAGAAAGTAATGGTGTATACTGTAGCTAATATCTCAGCTAAACGGTCGTGTACTTCTTATCTATCCTGAGCTGGGCATGCATTCAGCCCTTCAGCCAGTTAGTGCTACCCGTACCATCTGGGAGAAAACTCGCGAACTTGGAAAATCTTGAAAGAGCGGTAGTTTCCCGTTGCATTCCACACTGGATATTCTACGAACGAATTAGAAAGTGACTCCAAGTATTGCTGGAAAGGTATTTTCACACGCCTTCCAAGGATATTTTACATGCCAAAATTGTTTAAGGGTCCCATACACGATCATGTAGGTATGACAGTCATCGTGATTGTCACGCAAAACTGACCGTATATGCATGAAGGTGAGTGACACGCCAGGTTCGTGCATGAAGGATTTCAAACATGTTTGATTTTTGGCCTATGATTGACATGAAAGTTGGTGATTGAAATGCTAGCATAAACGTGAATGGGGCTTACTGTCAGCATTTCTTCATTCAAGGGCTATTTCTCACCGCGTGAACACGGGAGATACAGAGTTTTTACGCGATTTCATCAATCAGCTATATTTACCTATTCAATGGACAGACCAACCGTGGCTGACAGGAATGTCATGGATGCATGATCGTGTGTGGTCAACCGTTCATCAATCATGGCACTGATAATCATGATGACTGTCATGCATGCATTATCGTGTATGGGGCCTTATTGGAGCCAACGAATTTACTTCTCCTACGAAGGATGTTGTGCCACGGATTTGTATCATTCGGTAAAAAACTGTCGACCATGGCTCGGTTTGAACTCAAGAACATCAGTTCCTGAAACAAGCGATTTACCTCAAGACTACCGAGGTCGATTAGCTGAATATTTATATAAAGAATATGCATCCACAACGAAGGACACGTGGAAAAAACTGCCAGACTCATCTGATTCCTAGTGACGATTTGATTGCCGGCTTTTTAACGGTTTTTTGCTAAATAGTTTCTCAATCTCTGTAAAGAAAAATGTTGAGTTAATTTCCTCTAAGCTCTACCTTCCTCAGCCCAATACAGTTATTGTAAATGTATGGATAACCTGGACGGGTATTAGGACGCAGCGTACGTACAAAATAATAGACGAAATATTATTAGCGTTTACCTGGCAATATGTGTTTTTTTTTATGATATTGGGCCAGTTTCATAGTCAAATTTAGTACGCCTCAAGTGCGGCGCTACACTAAGTTCATTACGACACCTACCTAAACCAGAATAGAATGGGCCAGTTTCATATGCGAGAACGGCCCATTCCATTCTGGTTTAGGTAGGTGTCGTCATGTACTTAGTGTAGCACTGCACTTGAGGCGTACTAAATTTGAGTATGAAACTGGCCCTAAGTGTAGCCAACAGTTGATCAAGGTGGTTAGCGCCTGCTGTCTGTACCTACGCAACCCAAACAGCAAAAGTGTTCCACACAAAACTCAATCGGCAAGGCGCTTTCGAATTTTAAAAGTGCTTTCAAGATCATTTCATACCCGAGAAAAAAAAACACAAACAAACACAAAACTATAGTATGATTCTGGTAGGAGAAACAGTATCTGATGGTAAGAAGTTATTTTTATACATTCATAGGTCATCATGTAATCTTCGGCTGTAGCTTTTGATAGAATATTAGGTAGGCCTACTTATAGAATAATACTAATAATAATGCCCCTGCACCCCTCAAAAAAAAGTGTATTTATTTTCTTAGTCTTTCTTACTCACATTATTATTATTATTATTTGTAGTATTTATTATAAGACCCAATTTTATCCATAACACATTTCTTTTGGCCATGCCAAAAACCAAATCAGAGACCCGTAGCTTAGTAAGCAGATGTATAACCGACTGAGTTAATGTCTCCCTTCCTACCACAATCCTAATATAGTATATCAAATATAAGCTGACCCCCC
>CABFOW010006759.1:11587-29231 GCA_902141385.1 Timema californicum
CCCCCCCCCCCTTTCAAGAAAACAAGTTTCTAATCTAATAGAAGTTTAGAGATCCATTCAGAGATCTTAACACACACTCATACAAGTTTTTGTCAAACTTTCTTTGTGGTGTGCCATATCACCCTCCATCCATTCTGTAACACAGTGAAGCTATTAGCCTCACATGTTTTCTGGCTATCAGCACTGTCCCCCCCTTCCTCTCCAGAAGGCAATCAATCACCAAGACCTCCCTCCCCTTTATCCTACATCAACTGCTCCTTACAACCAGCCACCCAATATACACCCCTGTGATGCCTTACATGCAGCGCCTGAGCGATGTTTTCAGTACAAATTCTAGTGTAAAAAATTGTTCTGAAATAATTATGACAACTATTACTAAATAACCCGAAATAATCAGAGAAGCAACTATTTCAAAATATATGACACACATTAACACGATCATTATTTTCATCCTTGTTTCGCGATTAATTAATGATAACAAAAATAATTCCTTCCAGAAAATGCTTTGTGCATTTATAAAATGAACCATTAATGTTTATTTTTAAGTAATCCAGAATAATTTTTAATTATAAATGATTGTTTAGTTAAGACCACTTCCTTAAAGCTATTTTTCAAACCAATTTTTTCCTCACATGCATACGTGCTAAAACATCATTTAAAACTACTATTGACGCTAGTAATAAGCTACGCACAAGTTTTCATAATAATTACTTGTTTTTCTGATAGTCACCATTATATGGGTCATATACACTGTTATAGTTAACTTTTACTGAATTAAGAAGCGCTGTAACGGGCTAACCAGAAATGCCATGTACGACCTAAATCCAATACTAAGAATAACATTTCTCAAAATGAAATGTACATGAATTTCTAAATATGTGCACATACGTATACATGTATAACTCCATTTGTTACATACCACGCCACGACAACATTGTTGAACAAGAATGGCTCCATCAGATGTGTTCAACTATTCGCTCGGCAGGCTATGCTGCACTTTACCATCCCAAGATATCTATTCAACTGACCGAGGTTCGATGTAGCACGCCAGCACGCGGATGCCTTGGCTCATATTTACGTGCCTTTTTGAACTTCAAGGGGCGTCATTTCCCGCTTTCCTCTCACATGGTTCATCAGTCTCAGCCGCTATAAAACACCATGGTTCGCTGGGCAACGACACAGTATTTAATACAGAGTTCTAAACGTTAGATGTCTCTTCACTCAGAACATTTCTACACCACAAAGGTGGTCTCGACGATGTTGCCAACGGAAAGACCTGGCCGGCGGAAGTAACTCACCTTAATGTTATACATTCAGATTGATAGGGATTAGGCAGCTTCATAAGCCATTGTGTAGGTTTTAGGAACTATTTCCACGTTTCGAGAGTATCTATACCTTTTGTGGGTATATTTTACGTGATGTAGGTTAGTCTTTAATCTTTTATGGCATGCTGCACTAGCCTTCAGTGATGTCTCACATTACTGTTATCTGCTCGGTCCTTAAGACCAGCCGCTAAGTAAAAAGGTGTGTGTCACTCCTCGGCCTGCACGGCCATGTTGTAGTCTGCAGGGCCCTCAGGCATGAAAGGGGTTGTTTAGATTGTTCCAGGCATGATGGTAATACCTAGTTAGGTATTGGTTGGCGTTTCTTGGGTACATCTGGGCGCCTCACGCCTTATTGTTGTTCACCTTGTTGTGGTGCTCAACTCGTGGGTCTCTTTGCCCATCTGGCATGGCTCGCGTTTGTTTTTGATATTGTAACTTTGAGAGGTCATTTCCAACCTCCTTGTTGATCGTTAACCTTTAATGGATTTAATTTCCAAAATCCCGGCTAAAACCGATTGGTTGCTTGCCAAGCTATAATTTGCTTGGGCTAAGAACCCTAAATTGGAACTTTCGCTTGTTATTTGACCAGAATATGTATGACCGGAACAAACTCTCAAATTTTTAAGACCTTTGAGCTCTGCTAAGACATATTAAGCCAGCTTCACAAGCGTGGGTGGTCTTCCCTTAATGTAGGGCTGCAGATTTATTTCACTGAACTGATTCTATTTTTCTTGCAACTTGCTTAGTAGTGCAAAATTTTCAAGTATATATAGTTTTTATGCCTAATGCAGCAATTGTATTTCAGAAGGGGACTACTAGTATATAGCATAAACAAGGTCTTGCCTGTTGTGCGCAGATAATGGCGCGTCACGCCGTGTAAACTCACGAGTGGGGTTATTTGTTTACTTGTAATATAGTCACTGATTTTAGGCCATCATTATAGGCCCACTTTCTAAAAACTGGATGTTGCTTTGATATTTCTTTATGTATTTATTGTTGATTGGTATCATTAAAATTAATTTGTTTACATGCATCTCTATCTTTTGTTTTTATGTGTTCTTTATCTATGAAGGTTTTCCCTGTCTATGCATACGGGGTCTCTAGGCTTATCCAGAGCACAGGTGCAGAGCTACTTCATCAGTCTAAACAGGACATGGTTGAGGGGAGTGCAATCAGAAGAGGCAAGGAACCCAGGAGGTCCAGTTTCATTTACAGATACAGTATGTCCCTTGATAAAAAAGAAACTCTCATCAAAAAGGTTCCTCATTTTCTCTCATTGCAAATACTTGTGTCAATTCTTAATTCAATTTCTTTAAGTTGGGTTTTCACTGGTAGAAGTAGTGACACTAACATAAGCTGTTAATCTCACTTGTGGACATGCAAATAAAGGTGTTAGTCTCATCCTATATGGTGTACCAGTGAAGGAGAGGTTGTTGACAATTTTTTTCTTTATATATATATATAGTGTGTGTGTGTGTGTGTGTGTGTGTGTGTGTGTGTGTGTGTGTGCGTGTGTGTATCAAAATTAGAGCCTTAATTAACAGTCTTAAAAGCATTGTTTGTGTAGTATCTTGGCAAAGACAATGGATCTGAATCCAAAATTACACCAAATGAAAAAATTTAAAACTAGTTTCGGCCTAGTCAATAATGGTAGAAACTATGGTAAGAGCATTGAAGAAAAAAATAACTGTGATTTCAAGTGGAATGGCTCTTGTTCTTAATTCAATACATTAGGAATAAATACTCTAGGGCAGCGTCTTTCAAACTGTACTCCACAAAGCCCTTGAGCTTCACCATAGTTCTCTCAGACTTAGTGAAGCAATTTTAGAATATTCTTCATTTGTTTTTCACACTATAAATAACATCATTAATTAATATTGGCAATTTTTTCAAATCTGAATAAAGTACATCTGTCAGTCCCAACAAAACATCTTTAAAAGAGAGAGAGAGAACAATTTATAGAAATTTTAACAAATTATACTTTAAAAACAAAATTACATTGAGAAGAAATTTCAAATTTTGGATTGAAATACCCACGAATACCCTGAAATAAGGAATCAAACTGTGACATATTTTTTATGCGTTTCTCAACAACATATCTTTACGAGCAAACATTTGTCATTGTATATTGCTACAAAGACTAAATCTAGGATAGATAAGATGATCAGCACTCACAGGTGAAAACCATAATTCCAAATATTAGAGCAAAATGTGATCAAAAGCAAGCCCACCCGATCCACTAATAAATAAATATACCATCCTAATTTAAATTCTGCATTTTGCACAAGTAAGTGAATGTGAAATGTAGTTTTTATTTGAATATTTATTCAAGTATTAAGTTCTAAAATACCTGTAGAATTTAACTGTCACAATTGAATGTTATAAATATAATTTTAACATATTTTATGGGGGCTCCAACATGCTGTTTTTTTTTTTGTATAATGGATTCCTTTGGTCTAAATAAGTGTGAACCTCTGATTTAGGCACTACTTCACAACCTGTGAGTTGTGTGCACGTGGAGGGCTGCCAGAGTTGTTTAAAGGAATCTGTGAATTCACATGTTTTATAACTCTTTAAAACTAGTCTTCACACAACATGAGTTGGATGACTTTTGTCCACATGTTTGTTCTGTGTATTTAGAACCGTCCGATTTAGATGTAAAGTTCCAAACCATTTGTTTTTTTTTACTTATTATTATTATTAGCACCGCTTCTTGCTACCCATTTGGGCTATACGCACTTACGCTAATGTGTAATGGTGGGGTGATTATGAGATGAAATGGAGGACCTACAGTTTAACGTGGAATCCGAACCACGGTGGAGGCCTGGCATTCCCCACATTCACTTTACTTGTTACATTGAAATCAAATTACCAAAATGGGCTGGACATGTTTGAGACTACCAATGCTGCTACAATCAGAAATATCTGAGTTTATTTTTTAGGTTTAGAAAAGGTATTGGCATTCAAAAAGGTTGGGAACTGCTGTTATAGGAGGATAAACAAAAGTAAGCCCTTATATCTAATATATTCAGACTCTTAGTATGCCAGCTTGTTCTGAAGGAAAGTTTGACTGTGGGCTATTGACCCTGGTTTAGTCCTCATAAAATAGCAACAATGTTTCTCCAGTGAGGAATTCTGTGCTCTATTATGACAGCCCTAATTTGACTGACAGATGTAGTTATGAGCTTGGCCTTAGGCCAAAGTGGTAGAGTGGGTTTGGAGGATTAGAAATATTATATTTATACAAGTAAGGCTGCCTCTAGCAGATGTGGGGCCCTGGAAAAACTTTGTTTGTGGGGACCCCAGTTACCTGACATGGCCTCCTTCCACCAAAGTTGTAAAAAACTTAATGTTTATTTAATGTCATTCACACACCCCTAAGGGTGGTCCTGCACACCAGTTTACTTTATTTTGGGAAATTATCATTTTTGTGCATGCACCAATCTACTTGTTATATGAGAGTGATTAGACAAACTTTTATCGAACAATATTAAAAAAAATCCATAAGGATATTTTTAGGGTTTCATAGTAAGTGAGTTTGTACCATATGCTAATGCATGAGATATACACAAAACACAACGGTCATGAAAAATTTGCTGGAGAACAGGATAAATGTCTCATTCTTAGTATTTATTTTTTAAACAAGCCTACCTTATTGGCGAGATCAAGCATGTTGCTCGTGGAGCCGGACGTCAGAGAGCCTCCGGCAGCTTCAACCAATTTCTGTAAGGTGTGGGGTTCTGGGCTGAGATCTCGTGCCCCTGAGTCAAACTCCCAGCTCTCTAGTTTACCCGCAGATGCTGCACCTATGATACCACAAATAACTTACTATACCTTAGGTTTTGATGTTTTGAATCATTGATATATCTCAAATATTTGTGGTTTGCCCTTACATTATTGAAGAAGACTCTCAAATATATAATATTTAATTTTATTAAAAACTATTATAAACACATAATCATTCTGTACATACATAGTTGATAATTTAAATATGGTCTTATAATTTATTGGATTACATTCAAGTTAATGTTATTATTTAATTACTTTGAATTACTTTTGTGATACTTCTTGAGTATACTAATTCATGCGAATATTATGTGTATTACCAAATTATATTAAATAAAACTGAATTAAACACCAGTTTTCAAACATTTGTGACCTATGACAACTAATTAGTGAGTTTATGCTACTTGATGCCGAACCAGCTGATGTAGGACGATTTCATCTTCCACAATCAGTTGGTTGTATAAATATCATTAGATATTTAGATTATTGAGGGATTGAAGAAATTTGGTGAATGTAAATTTGGAATTCGAGATTAAACTTTGTAATGGTCGCTTAGAGATGAGTTAAGGTGGTGAGTTGTTGTTGAAGAGGGGCGATTGTTATTGTGATAACAATTCTCACCCTTCAAACCTTTTGGATGCTCCATGGTGATTTGATTTTAAAATACAATATTTTTATGACCTATGAGAGGGGTGAGCAACCTTTTTGATATTTTGGGCTGTATGGGTTTGAAAAAAATGTGGTGGACTTGTTTAGAAAAAATATTTGAGCAAAAATTTAAACTTTATATTTCTCATAGAGTAATTAGTTACTAGTCTATTTTTATAAACACAATTTTTGTTTGTTTGCTAATGGATTGAAGACCAGATAAAGTCAGCGGGCCAGAGGTTGTTCACAACTGATATATAAGATGGTGATTGGCCTCGGCAAGGCCGTAGCCAGGGGGAGTTTTGGGGGTTGAACAAAATATATATGGCTTTATTTATGGTTTAAACAATATCAAAATTAAGATATAAGTACAAATTAGGGGGTTTTGTTAACAAAAAAGCACTTCAGAGAGCATCTGAAGGTGTTTAATATTTAAAAATTCTCCTTGCCTTCAGCAGTTAGGGTGTTATGTTGCCATAAAAAAACACTTCAGATAACTTTTAGAGGTGTTTAATACTTAAAAATTGTCCTAGCCTTCAGCAGTTAGGGGATTATGTTGCCATAAAAAACACTTCATATATCTTCTAGAGGTGTTTAATATCTAGAAATTTTCCTAACCTTCGGCAGTTAGGGAGTTATGGTTCCATAAAAAAAACACTTCGGATAGCTTCTAAAGGTGTTTAATATTCCAAATTTTTCCTAGCCTTCAGCAGTTAGGGTGTATGTTGCCATAAAAAAACACTTCAAATAGCTTCTAGAGGTGTTTAATAGCTAGAATTGTTTTTAGCCCATGGCAGTTAGGGGGTTATGTTGTCATAAAAAAACACTTCAAATAGTTACTAGAGGTGTTTAATGTTTAGAAAGTTTCCTAGCTTTTGGCAGTTAAAGAGTTATGTTACTATAAAAACATGTTAGATAGTTTCAAGATGTGTTTAGTATTTAGAATTTTTCATAGCCTTCGGCAGTTATGGTGTTATGTTGCAAAAATAAAACACCTCAGATAACTTATAGAGGTGTTTAGTATTTAAAACTTTTCCTAGTCTTCGGCAGTTAGGGGG
The DNA here is from genome assembly GCA_902141385.1 of Timema californicum. Classification (NCBI taxonomy): domain Eukaryota; kingdom Metazoa; phylum Arthropoda; class Insecta; order Phasmatodea; family Timematidae; genus Timema; species Timema californicum. Next base: position 18,405 of record CABFOW010006759.1, read on the forward strand.
TAATGTTGCCATAAAAATACTCTTCAGATAGCTTCTAGAACTGTGTAACATTAAGAATTTTTTCTAGTTTCGGGCAATTGGGGGATGTGACCACCAAACCCCCCCCATGAAATTATTGGCTGGCTTTGGCCTTGGGTGTTCTTTGGATAGCAGGATAAATAATGGTTACATTCTTGAATTAATTGTGATTTGAACTTAGTGAATTGTTGTGATAGCCCTTCATAATGGTCTAATTGGGTTCTGGTACTAGTCAATAGTCTAGTGCAAACTAAGGCAGGTTCAAGTTGTTAATTGGTTTTTGGGTTTTGTGTTGGTATATTTATTCTAAGTGCAGGTGGGGAGATTTTTCCATCAGTCTGGTCCATATATCTAGTCACGGATGGGTGGGGGGTGAGGTTTTAAGATGTTTAATCCTGAGTTTTATTTATTGTCGTGACCTGGCAGTCTAGGGGTAAGGTGTCGGACTTCTGTGTTGGAGGTCCGAGGTTCAATCCTCGGCCCTGAGATATTTGGCCTAAAGATAAATGAAAAAAGAAAGCATTGCTAGAAGAATATAAATTTTGAATAAGGTAATTAGTTTGGTTACATTATAGTCTTATCAATGGCACTATTCCTCAGTCCAGTAGACAGATTATCAAGTCTTCCTTAACCTCTGACAAGATGTCTATTGATCACAACTTGTGAATGTGTGGAATGCCAATGCCAGGCCTCCACCGTGGTTCGGATTCCACGTTGAACTTTAGGTCTTCCATTTCATCTCGCAATCACCCTGCTATTACACATTGGCGCAAGTGTGTACGACCCGGTGTAAGACGCGGTGCTAACAATAATAAAATTATTTGTCTATAACCCTTTGGACAAACCAAAATCCGAGGTTGGCGATTTGTTTCTGTATGCTGATGGTGTTAGTATTCTTGCCCTGCGTTTTGTGCAGAAGGGAGCTGAAATAACCTTCAGTGTTGATTAGAGACGAAATGTTTCCTGTGGTAATAATCTGGGCATATTAAGTAGCAAAAAAAAGTGTTTTTTTAAATCAGTATGAATAAGTTCCAGCAGTTTACTAAAAGGGCAATTAGCGCATACCAACCCAGGCTGTTGTCGCTGCTTGTAGGCAAGTACTCTGGGGTGCTCCTTCGCCCTGTGCCCTGCCGCCCCCTCAGGGCATCTATCTCCGGGCGGAGTGCCAGGCGTCTTCTCAGGAACTCTTGATACGAGATACGTCCATGTTCGTCAGCTCCCAGCTCCCTCATCAGCTCCTCCAGGGAGTCTTCCAGGTTCAGCTCTCGGCATACCGTTAGTAGGTCCTGGCTGCAACCAAGAGATTATAAACATGTAAAAGGTGATACTTTTTTTTTAACACCGCGTCTTAACTACCATTCGGGTTATATGCTTAAGAGGTGATACTACTAACGAGTGTAAAATTGGGTAAGGTTAGACGAAGGGGGGCGGGGGAGGAAGTCCTTCTTTCAAAAGTATGATTGATAATATATTTTTATATTCCTACTCAATGTGCCAATATCTTATAGAATTCAAAGCCCCAGTTATTTTAACAAAATCTTTAAATTATCAGAATTTTACTGTTTAAAATATTAATTCCAACTCCTATTGAGAAAAATGACCACGAGGTATGAACCTCAGTAACAAGTATCTCATAACTCTAAATGCAGTAGAAAGTATATTATAAACATCCCCACCCCTCCACCCCCACTCCCTTGTTCCCCTACCGCTCCTCTTTAATTATCTAATTGTATGACCAGAATTAAATGGTTTTAAAAAAACAACACATCTTATTAATCGTCCGATGTATACGTATTTTAATTATGCTCATTGGGATTTGGATGAGGAAAGTATAATTTTATATTAACTTTACCCGCATTTGCATTAAGAGAGTGTAGAAAACCATTTAGTAAACTACCCTCTGTACACCCAGCCGGGATTACAGCCCCAACCTCCCATCTTTGGCAAACCAGACTATACGAGCTTGATGTTAAGTCGGCCCAATGATGCGAGTTTATGTGTAGGTAATTTCCTTATTTCGTTTTGAATAAAATAAAATGTTTCAAGACATTTTCAAAAGTTTATAAAAAAATTGTTATATAAATAAAACCAATAGTGAATTCGTGGGACCTGTAAACTCTAGAATTCCAAAACCGAGAGAGCTAGAAAAAGGAAAATTGGTATAAGTAGAAGCCTAGAGGGGAAATTAAGAATGTCCATCTAAAGAGTTTTTTAACTATCATTTTTTGTGAGTCCGATTCCTTGAATCACGTGAATAGCACTAATTATTCTATATTTATTGAATATAGTAAGTACTCCTTTGTTTTCTATCTAACTTATCACCCGTTTAATATTTAGCAATGTCCCGCTTCGGTGGCCGCGTGGTTTAACGCGCTACTCTCGTGTTAGACTAGAACACCGAAAATGGGGAGATCGGGGTTCGATCCCAGTCTGGTGCACTGAGATTGGTTTTTCCTTAAACTGTTTTCCACTCTCCCTCCACGCAAATGTGGGTACACTTCCTCTCAGTCAAACCTTCTTAATTCCTATCCCATTAGTGTAATTAGTACATAGGCGTATTACCTGAACGGGTAGTAAGAAGCAGTGCTAAAAACAATCAATGAGAGATGTCACTATTTTCTTACTACAAAATCCCCCGTTTTTTTTAGGTTTTCTTAAAGATATTCCTATGTTTCGAGACAACTTAGAAAAAGGTGTAGAGGAATGAAATTTAATTTTTCAAATTGACTCAATGATGTTTTAAAACAGGATGATTTGACCTTGATAGGGAAATACTGTACAGTCGTTACACAACCTTATGTTTCAGGAGGGCAGGATAAGACAATCAGACACCTTAGCTCAGTAGGTAGCGTTCCTGTCTACTAAACTATGGGCCCCGGGTTTGAGTCTCAGCATGCCCGAAAATGTATTAATGAAATGTGGCTTTACCCTTTCACAGTGATGAAATAACGGCTGGGGACTGGTTGTTGTGCCTGTGCCAGTCTTAAGTTAAATTATAAAGCATATGCAGCTACGACAGGCCTAACAAGCCGGTAGTGGGAAATATATGGCTTGGATAAAAACTGATCCAGGCCACAGGGTGGAAACAGCAATGGATGTAAAGTAAAGGATAAGACATATTCGAGAATCATCGTGCTTAGTTTTTCAATTCTCTTTTCCTTATATGCAAAAACTTGCTATTAAAAGTTGGTAGCTATGTCCTAAATTCACAGATATTTCCCTATTTTTGTTAAATTCAAACTCAATTCCCTCTGATTTAGGCCTGCTTGTTTTTTTCCAGACACAAATAAATCCTTCCTTTTTTCTCACCAATTCCACAGGTGCGGGACAAGCCTGAGCAAGCCCTAAGCACAATATATTACAATACAATATATGCAGGGGAAGTTAGAAAGGGTCAGTGTTTTTTGCAGTTTTTATATCAAAACATTTTTTTGGGCAAAATAAATCAACTATTGCTTCGGTACAGAAATAGTTTGATTTTCTTCCCTATGGTGACCTCAACAGTTGTCGAATATTTGTCAAGGGCATCCTGGAATTTAATGACCACGTTTTTCCTTCATTTAAAAAGTTTGTCATTTAATGCCGCTATGCTCTTGACAGATATTCAACAACTGTTGGCATTACCATGTGAAGAAAATTAACCTATACTGTGATTTTGGTTGGAAGAACAGTAAAGAAAATCAAAACATATTTCTTTGGGGCCAACATTGATAACATTTTCTTATATTATTTGTGTTATTTTATAGGTATTGACATTATCTATCAAAAATCAACATCTGCAGAATACATGACTTTATGTATGAATATATTAACTTTGTTTTAATAACTTTAGTAATTAAATTCTACTGTTCTTCCTACCAAAATCATACTATATTTGTTTGTACTGATACAATATTTCATCAATTATGGCAAAAAAAAGTGTCGCTATAAAAACTGCAAAAACACTTTTTCTCGCGTTCCCTGCATACCCACCTTAATCAGAATAGATCAAGGTTGTACCCAGATTTGAGTGGATGGCGAGGGGAGGTTCTCCATTTGTTGACTCGTAAATTCTCTTAACAGTAGAAACCAATAAACGTAATTTATAAAAGCCCCTTTTGAAGCAATTTAAAAGTTTTTTTAATCTAATTGGAGTCGTAGAAGAAATCAATTTTATAATACAGTGCATGGGGGTTACAAAAATATATTATTAATAATACTTTTCGAGGGATGAAAGAAAGGGCCAGGTTGAATCCCCAAGAACATCCCTTCTCGGTAAGGTCCTGGGATCGTTCCATATCATCCTGAGCTAGATATTAATACCCCTCCATTGATTGAGCAGTCCCTATAGCTGTCGTCAAACTCGTACTTGGGGTAAAATAAAATAGTCTGTCTCAATCATTCAAGACCGCCCGACGATGACCACTGACCAGTTGCTATTTTTCCTCCTGAGTCTCCTCGCGGACCTGCGCAGAAGAGTGCGTACCTCCCACCGTTTGGGACCCGGGGAGGCTTCCTTCCTCATAGACATGGATGATGACAGGCAACTGGCAGCTGACAAACCCGCGTGGCGCTGCGTGTGGTCAAGAGACAGACGCGCGCTATATATCTTGAGAACAATTCGTCCCTTGGGCCATGGGATGGCAGTCACTATTAGCTGGAGTTAAGAATCGAATCTCTTCGGTAGTTTGTAAATATTTTACACCGCTACTTACTACTCGTCTGGTCTACCCGAACACTTACACAAATTGACTAGAGATAAGGAAGGTAAAATTTGAGGAGAAAATGTACCAAAATTTATGTAGGAGGGAGTGGTAAACTATAAAAGCTAAATTTACCTCAGTACACCAAGACGGAGTACGAACCCCGACCTCTCAATCACCGGCAAACCAGATCGGATAAGAATTATGCCTTGGTAAATTTGAGAACTGATGCGAGTAGATGTTTTAACTTCTTCTATATTAATAAAATCAAGAGTTTGTTTGTCTGTTTGTCATGAGCATGGGCGTAGGTAGAATTTAATTTTTGTTTGGGTGGGGGCGGGGCGGGGAGAGTTCAGGGGGTTCAATATCGTAAGTTTATGAAGTTAAGACTTAAATTATATCCCTCTTAAAGCTATTTGAAGTGTTCATCCAGCAGCAAGTTTTTTTTAACTGAATGCCCCCAGAAGCTGTTGAAAGTGATCTTCATCCCAATACATTTTTGAAGATTGAATGGTTTTAGAAGCTAATTGAAGTGGTCCTTACTTGGATTTTTTTTTAATATCTATTGGAAGCTATTTGGAGTGGCCCCCTATAGGTATTTCTTTTAAAAATAGGATGCCTCTATAAGTCATTTAGAGTGATATTCACTTGGACATTTTTGAAAATTAATTGCCTTTAGAAGCTATTTGAAGTGGTCCTTTCCTGGTAAATTTTTGGAAAGTGGATGACTCTATAAGTTATATGAAGTTTGATACAAGGTCATATATGAGCTTCATAATAAAAACTTCAGAAAGTTTCGCTGGGAGGGGGGGGGGGTTAAGAACCCCATAAAGCCCCGGGCNCTATAAGTTATATGAAGTTTGATACAAGGTCATATATGAGCTTCATAATAAAAACTTCAGAAAGTTTCGCTGGGAGGGGGGGGGGGTTAAGAACCCCATAAAGCCCCGGGCTCCCTATGCCCATAGTCATGACTGAGCGTTGTGCGATATCTACCACACAAAGAGGGCTGATATTTTAAAATTAGTAGCCCCTGTGCACGAACATGTGCACCTCAAAGCCGGAATTTTAAAATTTTGACTAGATTTTTTTTCTGTCTTTTTGAAGCAAAAAAAAAAGCGCTGCCCTGGGAACGCCAGGTCCTTAGGATTGTTATAAATAATATGCGTTATATTTTAAAATAGTAGCTAATAATAGTATTCCGACATCTTAGTTCAGTAGGAAGCGTGTCTGCCTACTGAGATATTGGTACTGGGTTCGATTCCCGATGTATCATTGATGAAAATTTGGGTTTGCCCTTTCATAGTGATAAATTAATGGCCGGGGACTGGATGTTGTGCCTGTCCTAGTCTTTAGTAATATTATAAGGCATTTAAAGCTCTAGCAAGACGGTAATAGAAAGTAGACGACCTGAATAAAATAACTGAGCCGACCTTTAGGCTGGTAACAATAATAGATGTAAAGTAAAGCTTAATATGGTGAATAACTTGCCCGATTATTCAAAAAGAAGAATTTAGAAAACTCTAATATGAAAAAAAAAATATGAAGTGAGCTAGGCCGAAAGAGATCGGACGTCAACTTCCCGGATCAAAAGTCAAGCACATTATTAGTATAATCTCTGCTGGTGAACTGATGTTTAGAGCAACTATAACTATTTTTGGAGTCTAGAATGTAAACAACAAACAAGCAGACTCTAAGAACTTGAAAAAAAAAAATATCCTAACCGAAGCCACATTTAAAATGCTCGAAAAAGCCAACTCAAAACATGTGTCCTTAATAAAAAGTCAACGTTTATACTAGAGTTCATACAAAGACAACACAAAGAGAACTACATCACATTGCACTTAAAGCAAACTCTGTGCTTAACACCAACCGGCAGAAAATAAATCTGTCTCATCCATAAGCAGTCTAAGCGCTATCTATACCAATGTACGAAATATAAAGATAGGGAGGCCTTTAGTTCATCTACTCATCCCCTCTTCCTCTGACAGGTTTACACAGTCAATTTAATACTTGCACCTTGAAAACTTTTGACTTTTTAAATATACATATTTCTTGTTTCCTATTCCAACTAGATATATGCTACCGTGGAGTTTTTTAATCTACATCCTGGCAGGAAGATTTCTACAGGGCATTTTCATGACCAAGCCTAATAGCCTAAGTTGTAGATGATTTATTGAAAATGCGTTTGCGAAAAAACTGTTTCAAGATAAAAAAAATAGCTGTGTGGCATTGCAGGACTATTTTTTAGAATTATTGAAGAATTTATGGTTTTTGTTTCAACGTTATATCTTTAAAACTCGCTGAATAGAACGTAAATTCATTAACATGAAAAATCCTATCTTGATCCTCCGTGATATCACAGGTAAGCAACGTCCTTAATGTCAGCGAGGATATTAATACTATCGAGAAATTGAGAGTGACTCGAGAGTCAAAGACTTGTACGAATAGCCAAAAGAGTATCCGCCCCGCATCCTCAAAGCCTCAATCCGCGTTCCTGAACCTCTGGGTCGGCCTGTTTGATTAATTACAACCTCCGCCCGACAGTGTTTAGTCTTTTACTGGTTGCATTGGCGCTGACTATTTTCCACGAAGTGTTTTGTCATCCTCTATCCACACGAGTGCTGACTAATTTAATTAAAATTGACCCTTACCTTTTATCCCTGGATTAAATGAATGAGTTGTGGGCGGCCCATAAGAACAGTAAGCTGCGTGGAACTAAAGACAGGAGCGTGTTGATGAATAGTAATAATTATCATATTAGCATTTAATAATATATCACACACATCGGCGGGCACGCTTGCAAGTGACATGGTTCGAAACCCAGCCGGGAGATTTTTTTACTGAATGGCTCTCTACTCTCCCTCTAAGCAAGTATATACATGAGCCGTATCAGTGGTCGTACGGTCTAAGACGTCACTCTCAGAAACATAATAGTTTGTCGGTGAGAAGAGGTTGGGGTCCGAATCCCAGACAAATATACTGGGGGCATTTTATCCTAGATGGTTTCCCTCTCTACTTCCACGCAAGTGAGGGTACAATTCCTCTCAAATCATAACTTCCTCAGCTCTACCATAATAGTATAAAACGTATTCGGGTAAACCGAACATGTAGTAAGACGAAGTACACACAAAATAATTAAGTTAGGCTTACAACACTTTTTTGGTAATATTGTAGATTACAAACTAACACAGTTTCTCGAACCGCTTATATTGAGTGAAGGTAAGCCAAAGTGGATAGTATCCAGTTTGGGTCGACCCTAGCGCCGGTGTTGATTCTTTGAGAAATTTGGAACAAGCCGCCCATCAAACCAACTCGAGAAACCACCCGCACACACTCTACCATCACCGCACAGCTGCGTGAAGATGCGTTGTTCAAACTGTTGAGTGTTGTTGTGTGGTGGTGTCACATCATTACGCTTACATATCAACTCATTCACTCAGTGACGTCACATTTCCGTCACAGAACAGCGCGGAGGGGGCATAAGGAGAATTTGAGAAAGGGGGGTAGGAGGCAGTTGCCGCGATATCCGCATCGGTTGGCACGTGGACTTAATATCATGCTCCTATCGTCTGGTTTGTATGCGGCGGGGAAATCAGGGTTCATATCCCGACAGGGTATAATAAGGGTATTTTTCCTAAATAGTTTCCCCCTTTTCCTCCAAGTAAATGTGAATAAATGTTATTTAACTCAGTGGAGAGGTACACAACCATTTTTTTTGTTCGCGTACCCCAAGATATAATAATAATACTCATAATATATATATATATATATATATGTATTTTTTTTTACGTCCATCCTAAAATTTCTCGAGGTTGAATGCCAGTGCTCAATATTATGTCCTCATCGACCTCGGTTGTCATGTGGTTACGTGCTCGCCTCAGGACCTGATGTTCGTGAGTTCAAACCCAGCCGGGGTCGACGGATTTGTTTTGAGCGATAACAATCTGTGGAACAACTCCCTTCGGAGGGGAAAGTATAGGCGTCGGTCCCATATCAGATTGTGACATGCAAAATAACCCCTATCAGTTGTGTAAAATACATGTGGATAGCCTAGACAGGTGGCAGAAAATGCTACAAAAATATTATCTCAGTTTTTAGTATTTTTTAATTTCGGGAAGAGATGGCAAATCAAATTTCTTTTAACTAAATCCACGTGTGATTATAATATAGATTTGAAACCATTGCATTTAAAATAACTAATATCACCACAAATATATATTATATTCGTGATATTTCCGAAATAAAATAATAAAAAAATAATATATTTTATATATAATATATATTATATGCATATTAAATATATATCATATATATATATGTGGCCTATATATAAAATGGCTTTCATCCTAAGCTTTTGAGAAAGTGCGTCGTTGAAAGTTCAAAAATCAGTGTCAACGTTGTTTTTGTTTTAATACCGTTTTCAAGCTGGCGGACAAAAAAAAAGAGTATACTGAGTTAACTTTCCAGGTAACGTTGAAGAGAGTAGGCCTATATAAGTTTGGAAAATACTTCATTAAGGCGTGTCTATTCCCCACGCCCTCCCGAAGAGCGCAGCAAAAGAAGGGTGAGAGATAGGGAACTCCCATAAATAATTGGGTTAGCATATATTTCTCTATTCCTTTTCAATAGTTGCTTAGTAGACTTATTTACTCACTCTATGGCATTAAGAGCTCTAGAGTTCATGGTCACACTTACAAAATTACGCTACCTATCCCTATCTTAAAATAGCTCAATCCAGTCCACCTCATTACACTAATGGTATCCTCCCATCTGCGTCTAGGTCTTTCATATGGTATATTCCCATTGCGTTTGCCAGTCAATACTCTGAACGCGGTTCTAAATTCTTCCATTCATGCCCACCGTAATCTATTTAAATTGATTATCCTACAGAGTATGTCACTAATTATTATGTAACCTCCTCCACTTCCCAGTATCTTTAGAGATTAATGGACATTAATAAAAATCAAAACACACAAAGAAGTATAAGGAAATTGACGCTAAAAAAGATTATTTTGTGTATTATTTTTGACAGCGAAAATTGTTTTGCGCAATATTCACACTATAGGCCTTATATAATTAAGTGCGTATTTGTTATTTATCCTCTGATTTACTTGTAGTTCATAAACATGTATCACTTTTTAGTTTTTGTTTGATTTTTCCTTTCGTGAAGACGCCCCTGATAGGACGGCAGCAACACTGACCACGACGGAGCTGTGTCAATGTGCTCCCTATTATCCTCCCCAATTAACCCTAGTTGCTGACGATCCTCTGCTAATTGGGCTACAAATCAAGGCAATAAGTGACACAATGACTCACTCCAAGAAACATAAGGCTCTTTTTGGTCTTTAGTTGCTCATCCAAAAGTGGAATTTTCTTCTCCCCCATTCTCCACCCAAGACCAAAAATGATTATAATAAAAACTTGAAAACATATTAAGAGCAACTATAATAAAGTAGCGCGATTGCCTAATTAACTAAGTTCCGGGTTTGATTTATCGGCAAGGTCTAAAACTGTATATTTCGTTAAATTGAGGCTTCCTCTTTCAGAATAATGAATCAACGTCCAAAATACTGTATGCTATATGTTCTAGAATTAAGTTAGTGTGTATATCGTGTATTGATATAAACTAGCTAGTCTGCAAGTTAACTACAGAAAATAAATAAAATATTAATATAATTGAATATAGGTCAAATAAAATTTCTGGATGCGCCACTGATCGAATAGTATTTGTTTTGATTCAAAAAATTTGCTTCATAGATGTATAATTATCTGACAAATATCTAAAACTGATTTAATTTAATGTATTCATACGCTGAATTTAATGTATTCATACGCTGAAGAGTGAGTTTTTCAGATATGACTTTTGATAGACAGTTCCAACTTTGAAAGTTATGAGGTAAACCTGAAAACTTTTGTAAGTGTGAATGAAATGTTGAAGAATGCCACCTGGACACAGGACTCGATACTTGCGATATGATATGAGACTCCCCCACAACCATTGAGCCAACCAGGTCTGTACTGTATTATTATTATTATTATTAACACCGCGTCTTACTACCCGTTCGGGTTGTACGCACTTACGCTAATGTGTAATGGTATGGTGATTGTGAGATGAAATGAAGGA
>CABFOW010006760.1:0-29231 GCA_902141385.1 Timema californicum
ATAAGAATTTAGTTCATTTTCAATTACGTTTCAGTTCTGAGAGCAAAGTAAATGGTTTGAAATAAACATCTAGCATCCCTAAAATACGTATATATTAACAAAATCCTGACATCATACTTTAAAATATTTGAGGAATTATTGGGTGGTTTATAATCATCATAACTGCCATTCCCGTCAGAAATAACCCTGTGTGACGACACATTCCTTCAAATAGCCCTTAATAACAAAGCGTTAAACAGTTTTCCATCTCTATACTGTAGCCTACATATCTGAGTAAACACACTTCTATGATTTATGATTTTCCATAGAGTTCTTTCTTCGTCAAGTTTATAATAGCGAGCCGCGAGGGTGGGCATGTGGTTTGAATTGCAAGCTGATTTATTCTGGCTTGCCGTTGACAGGGTGGTAGGGGTTTGATTCCCGGCCGGGTTTACTCAAGGTGTTCACATTAATGGTTTTCCACTCTTTCTCCACGAAAATGCTAATACACTTCTTCTTAATTCAATCTTCCTAATCCTTAACACATTAATTTAATGAGTTAAAAAATATAAATATATGCGTATTATCTTAACGGATAGTGAGACGTTGAAAAAGAATGTGTAAAGGTCGTCCACCATGTCTTACTACCCGTGTGGAATATATGCATATTTACATTAATCAGTGGGAAATGGGGAAAGTAGCATTTTAAAGGAAATATATCCGCCATTTTGTGAATGGAGTTTGGGAAAACATGAATGAAAAACCACCCTCAGGACACCTGATCTCCCCCCCCCCCCAATCATCGGCCCTTGCAAGAGTAACGACTTAGACCATGTGGCCACCTCAACAGGTGGATAAATAATTGTAAGTAACAGCCAAAAATGCAGGTACCTTATTGTAGTTAAAAATCAAACTAACACTAGACATTCAACGTACTGTACAACGTAACAAGGTAACAAGGTAACAACGTAACAAGATTGTTCACCATTTATTGTCTCATTGATCATAGGATTGGCCTCAGCTCGGCCCATCTCACCATTTTGTTAGTCGGGATGGCTAGTAAGTTGGGATTAAAAACAAATGACACAGTCAGGGGTGCTGACCACTAGCCCAATCTTACTATATTTATCAAGATTTTTTTTTTTAAATTTTGGACTGACTGAATATGCAAGCACATACCTTACAAACTTAATTCTAGAAATGACACAGCTCTTAGACTTCCGACCGTTAATACAACATGGTGAAAGGGGAATCCCCAGTTTCCCCGAAGGTAAATATTTTGACAATGCCAAGAATCGGACCCGGGTCTCTTGATCTCAGATGGTAGTGGCTCAATCTCCCAATTAACGTAATATATAATATACTCGTATCTCTCAAAACAATGCAATAGACTGGACTGCCGATGACAAAGAGATTGGGGTTTGATACCGGTCGGGTGTACTTAAGTTTTTTCCTAAATGGTTTCCTACTCACTCTCTCTCCATGCAAATGTGGGTACACTTCATTTACATTTTCCCCAGACCTACCCCATTGGTATAACTAGTACATAAGCGTAGGCCTATAACCCTAATGAGTAGTGAGACGCGGTGCTAAAATAGTTTAAAATATTTATGAACGTGTTTTTTCGACTAAGATTGAATTTGAATGGCAATAAAAATATTACATGAGAAGGTAATCTGTTTTGGTATTTTTGTTGGCTGTACAGAACATGCGAACTTTCAAGTCTTTTTTTTTTACAAACTTTGAAATGAATATTTGTTTAGCTCTAGGGGCCTGAACGATGGTTTTTAATAGTAAATTAACAATTTCTATATTTTACTCAATACATTTAGAACTGCAAGGTTCTGCGTTAAAATTATTTATAAAAAAGGATTCATACTTGGTTTATATTTTGAAAAAAAAATTGTTTGGGTTTTACATTTTCTTTCATACAATCCATCTTACTACAAAGAATATTCCTTATACTTGACCAGAATTGTAACCAACAAAACCTTCCTAGACTTCTCTTACCTTTTTGGCATTCAGCTTTGCCTTTAACATAACAATACTGGTTATTTCTCAGTAGTTTTAGACATTTTAAATGAAGAGAAGATCTTAAATGTTTACCTCTACCAAGATCTTAAATAATATGAATACAAATTTAAATCCCATGTAGTAGAACTAAAATATGTAGCATATAAGATATTTCTAATAGAGAGTTTATGTTTTAACTCAAGGCTTACGATGATTTAATATTCAAAAGCTATATTGCACATCAAAAATGTCCCTAAAATTCACAATTGAATAAAAATCACAGTTAGTTTTATCTTTTAGAGGTATTTAACGGACACTTTCTGAACTGACTGATTATATCAACACCAGAGAATTTCTAAGAGCGAGATCAAAAGAGTCTACCAATTTTGCCAGGAAAGGCATTTTCACATACTATCCAGGTTTTATTTACATGCCCCACTCAATATGGGGCCGACGGTTTCACTTACCCTCCGAAGGAAGTTGTGCTACGGATTTCTATAGCTCTAGAAAAATCCATGACCCCCCCCCCCCTGGGCTCGATCCCACATAGATCGGGTCCTGAGGCGAAGACTTTACCCCAAGACCACAATGTTTGACAAAACTCATATCTAATAATAGTTTTTATGAATTGTACACAATACACAATACACAATTGTACACAAAACAGGTACAAATTTTATTAATACTGTTCACCTACGAACTTTAATTTCTATGAAATCTAGAAAATCCTATACACATTAATTGAAAACTGTAATTAGCTCATTTATGAAGATCACATTTTCTCAAAATAGTTCTAAAGTTCGAAGCAAACCTATATTTTTTTATTTAAACAAGGTTTAAATTTTCTTCGGCCTTTATTCATAAACCCAATATTAGCGTATAAGTTGATCATATTTTAGTTATTTATTATTATAACTGACTACTATAAACTAACAAGGTCATTTACATAAATTATATTACTTAAATAAATTGAACAAAGAATTCATAAAAATAAGTCTAACTAGCTTGTAGAGGTTATGAATACTCATACATTTGGTTGCACTCCAGCGTTTAGAATAGTATGTCACATAAACCCATCTTGGGGTCGAGGCTAGGGCCCTTGTTACATGTCTGGGTGCGCCACTGTTTTGTGTAAAATGCAATTTTGAATTGAGTTCCTAAACCATAACGTGAGTGGTTGCAAGACACTCTTAAAAGGAAGTCGTGGATCAGATAGTGAAAGGATTTAATTCTATAATAGTGAAGCTCATGGCAGTCATGTCAATTATGTTGACCTAGGTTAGTGCCTTTGTCCTGTGAACTGAACTGGTTCTTTGTAGCCATCTCCTCTCTTCACTTTCATTCAAAAGAGAGACGTGTAGTAACACTTGACACAACATTATAATAGTTTCAGTTTGCGTAGCTGCTAGAAATGATAATATAATTACAAATAAATGTTGCATAGAAACTTATTTCATTTCAAAATAAGCATAATTTAGAAAACAATGCATTGCTTTGAGAGGAAGTCTCAAACCTATTGATTACCTCTACCATTTGTAATGTGTAAATTTTTTGATACAGTGAGCTTACTTATGTATAAATTTACGTTTTTTTACCTCTGCCATATAATATACAATTTATAACACTTCTTTGGAGGTTGATATTTATATTTGTATTTCTGGTTCTAGAATATACTATTTTAGTTGTTTTTGTAATTCATTTAAAGTCTAGTGTTTTTGTCTAAAACTGAATTGAATGTAAGTTTTATAATATGTTATTATTATTATTATTATTATTATTATTATTATTATTATTATTATTAGCACCGCGTCTTACTACCTGTTCGGGTTATACGCACTTAAGCTAATGTGTAACGGTAGGGTAATTGTGAGATGAAATGGAGGACCTACAGTTTAACGTAGAATCCGAACCACGGTGGAGGCCTGGCATTCCTCACATTAACAAGATGTCTTGTCAGAGGTGAAGGAAGGGATTGGTTATCAGATAAATCTGTGCCGGGACCGAGGATTGAACCCCGGCCGCCAGCATAGAAGTCTGACACCTTACCCCCCTAGACCGCCAGGTCACCTATAATATGTTGCTTTAGATGCTATACATGAGTTTTTTTTTGTGCAAGTCCATATAAAAATAATAATCTAATTGTAAATTGTTTTTGAGATATATCGTATTTGTGAATTATGCACGTCATAAAGGAGATATGGGGAATTATACTGCCCATGCCTTTTAACTAGCCTGGACTCTAGACCAATGATATTCACCCTGGGGTACGCGAAGACATAATAGGGGTACGTAATATTTAGAATAGATACATATAAGCTAGATAATACAATATATATAATTTCCAAGGGCGTAGCAAGCCTTATTTTTCTAGAGGAGCTCAGCTCAAGAACGCAGAATGAGGTTCGGGGGGTCGGGGGTTCTAGACCCCACCCCCTTGGAATTATTTGGACACACCCTTATATATATATAAACTCTTTTATTTGTTAAAGCAAGAAGGCCGTAGTGTAGTCAAATATTCTAGTGGACTCTTACAAGTCTGGCTATGAAACTGGGCCTGCATGACTGTCAGAGAAATATTTACCAGTGTAGTCAAACACTAGCGATACTGGTTATTAATTAAAAACCACCAGTTTGATTTACTAAGTTCCTTCCTGGTCTCGAAAAGTTTCCAAAGTTTTCGACTTTTCAAATAAAAAATTGCTATGGTAAATTGCTTTAAATATAGAGTAGTGTGTGTGATAGCCTCCGAATTGTGAAACTGGGTCTTGGTGTCGACTCTGACGCACAGTCTACACTGTATTTAAAGGTGTATATTCTCCACTATGTTTCCTGGTATAATATAGGCCTAATAATAATTGATTCAACTATCTGGTACTAAAACTTGGCCTCCTAAATCAGGTAATATATGACTTTTAAAATTTAAATGCTTAAAATATTTTAAACCTCATTTCGTGATCCTCTATATCAGTCTAGCTGTACATTTGAAAGATATCCATAAAGAGTTCACAATCCGTAGCAAATGTTAATTTAAATCTTTAGGTATTTTATTCAGTGGCCACATGGACTAAGGCGTCATTCTCGCAATATACTAGACTGCTAATGAGAGGGAGGTCATAGCTCGAATCTTGGTCAGCTGTACTGAGGGTTTTCTAAATTGTTTTCTACTTTACCTCCAAGCAATTGCGGGTATAGTACCTCTAAACTCAACCCTCTTCATCCTGAGCTCACTAGTATATAGCCTATGCGTATAGTCTCTATGGGTAGTAGGACTTGGTGCTAAAAAGAATGACATTGATATAAATTGGTTTAGTAGTTACACTTATCTAAGATGAAGCCCCAAAACAACAAACTACTGATTAAAACTGGCCACACATATATTTAGATACATAACAAGTGTTTTCAAAACTTGCCCTCATGAAAAGAAAATAAATTATTTCCTTCTATTCCCGCGAGGCCTCCTCTTACAACTTGGTACATTTTTGGCATCCTATAAATGTAAGGGTAGGCAAGAATCTGTGAATGTAGATCTAAAAAAAATATGTACCTAATCCCTTTTCACTAACCTTATTCAAACTTCCGTGTCCTTGCATACTCCCTTCGCTTCAACAACATACAAACACCGGCCATACATGCAATGTTATTATTAACACTCTTAAGGTTTCTCTTTTCACTTATTAATCCACAATATTTGGCCACGTCTTATATTGCCTACCCTCACCTTTTGATCCACACACTCTACCTTCATATATTTGTTTCGTCGCTCAATCCACACTCATCCTGTTATTATTATTATTATTATTAGCAGCACCGCGTCTTACTACCCGTTCGGGTTATACGCACTTACTCTAATGTGTAATGGTAGGGTAATTGTGAGATGAAATGAAGGACCTACAGTTTAACGTGGGATCCGAACCACGGTGGAGGCCTGGCATTCCCCACATTCACAAGATGTCTTGTCAGAGGTGAAGGAAGGGTTTGGTAATCATATAAATCTGTGCCGGGACCTGGGATTGAACCCCGGCCGCCAGCGCAGAAGTCTGACACCTTGCCCCTAGACCGCCAGGTCACCCCTCATCCTGTTAACATGCCCAAGCCAACGTAAGACACTTCTTTCATATTGACGTATTGGATTCCCTCCCAAACAGCACTCCTCCAGCTCCCATTCATTACCGACTGTTCGTACGTGTATGTCCACATACTTCTCTGAGATACCTCGTTCCACTCGCATTCATTTGGATCTCGTGTTTCTCCTGACAAACCCACACTTCACATCCATCAAACAATGATGGCGTCAACACACTTTGCCTGTGTCGATACTATTTCATTCTTTGTAATATTACACCAACATCCAACTACTCTCTGAGATGTAGGCCTATTCACCCGTCTGACTGTCACCAACATCCAACTACTCTCTGAGATGTAAGGCCTATTCACCCGTCTGGATGTCACCAACATCCATCGTTCCATTTTTACAGAACATTCTGCCCAGATACATAAAATCATTCACGTACTATACACATGTAGTGACCACTCCCCAAAACTGGTTCGCTAACCTACAATTTGAATAAAACAGCCAAAAACTGTTATTTTTTACTGTGGGAACACAATGCACCTAAGAACTTACTTCCTTTTTGGAATTTTAGGGGCAGGCACTTTTGATATGGAAGATCTGGACGACCTTTTTAATATCAAATTTTAAGTCTGCAATATTAATATTTAGCCTATGCCATTGACACCCCTTAAATTATCTGAATTATAGGCATATATATATAAATATTGTTATTATTATTATTATTATTATTATTATTATTACGTATTTCTAGTAGCAAACCAGATCTGATGAGCCTTGGAAATGAAATCCCCGGAGCACCCGACAGGAAATTGAACCTAATCCCGATCTCTCAGCTAAGATATGGTTGATTAAGTCAGTCAATCTGATTGGCGGTGAGCCAACCCAACCACTTTCAACCTGTTTTCTTGGCTAGAAAGTGTAACTCGCTTAAAACCAGTATTAGTACTAGTTACATAAAGTTGTTCAAGTGCGATCCATAAAGGATTTATATACTGAAAATTATGGTTTTATATCACTCTTACTGAATAGTTAAAAATACACTTTTAACCTTTCAACATGAAGATATAGTCAGGAAAACCTTGGTCGCAAACAAGAATACCCGCTACTTGGAGGTGGGGTTTGTTAAGACTCGGTATCTTTAAGATTAAATCATGTCAACTATAGCTAAACATCATGTTAAAGTCAAGTTTTGGAAAGTTAAATAAAATTCAGTCAAGCTAGCTAATGCTATTTTAAGTTAAATCAAGTCATGATTGATTAAGAAAGGTCAAATTTGGCAAAAATAACTAAGCTAATAAAATGTAACTCAATTAACTAAAGCTACTTTAAGTATGATCAAACAAGACTAGGATACCTCAAATTAAATCAAGCTATGTCAAAATAGATAAAGTCTGGTCATTGATTTGGTTTTGTCAAGTGTTGTCGGTGTGGGTCTGTACATTTAAGTTTGGTAAATAAGCTAGACTAAGACAAGTTGATATTATTCAATTTAATAAAATAAAATATTTCTTCTTTTTGATAGATTGTAGTATAATAAAATTAATCATAACTTATTAGTATTAGTGGCTTGGGAAGGATTATAACAGGGGATAGTAGGTCTATTTATCTAGAAACCAAAAAAGTGAATAATCTTGCATATAACTATTTTTAAATCATTGGCCTATCTTGGGCACAATGACTTAAATTAATTATTGAATTTTTGTTAGCATGCTAGCTTTATAGCTTTAATAAAAAGCAATACAATTTTATCAAGTACAAATCTTAATTTTTCAACCCCCGGCTGAAGGAGGAGACAGAGGACGGGGTGCATTGGCGGTCTAAGTTCACTGACAAAAGAAATGGACATGTCGTAAGACAGAACACCTAATGATAATAGTAATTATCTTTAGTTGATTTAATTTAAACTAGGCCTTCTCGGGATGTGTTTTTATTTATGTTGTTTTTCAAGTGAACATTTTGGTTTCTCTACTTCACCACGTCTTGTAGAAGAATAATACTAATTTTATTAATGTACTAGAATTTGCCCACGGCCTCGCTTGCATTTAAGTCGGTTAAATTAACTTTTGCATGAATTCCAACGGGTTTTTGGGGGCCTTAGCTTTTTATGGATACTTAAGCAATAATTTTATGTCAATAACAACAGTCAACAAAATATTTAACAAAAGGTTCTTAAATTTATTTCAATATTTATGTTCATTAATTTTGACAATACGTTTAATTAATTGTGTTTATTAACTTTTAAAATAAGTTATGTTTTACCTTGTGTTTTTTTCTTAAGGGTTATAATTTACTCCGCGAAAAAAGGGCAGTTATTTTGTGATCTTTTTTTACAAACTATGATGTAATATTCGTCTAGTAACAAGGAACCATTGGTCAGAAGTGTTGAAAAATGTAGGACTTTCGGCAGGGGATGAAAATAATTAAAATTGTTCTTGTATATGGTTTTTATACAAGTGTGTGACTTGATTTTTAATTTGTATTTCTTTTTTTCCTTGGGTACTTCAATTTTCACTAGAAGGTATTGAAGTAAATTAATTTAAATGTATTAAACTTACTTATACACATTCCTAATAATTATTTAGTTTGAAATAATTAAATATTAATGTACAATGTGAGATGAATTTAAGATTACTGCCGCTTTATTAATATATTTAACTTTGGTACTAAGGTGGACGTGGTGTGGTGTGGTTTGGTAACCAGTATGCCATTCTATAATTTTCAGAAGTGGGCGTTAGGCTAAAAAAAATGGCAAGAAAACACTTATCTAAACCACCTAAAACACCATTTCAGACCTGTACCAGGCGAGGAAATGTTGTATATGTCGACGACGCCACACATTGACAACTAACTTTAATAAGCTACCAAAATACATTGTTGTAATGTTTTCAGTCCTTGTGTCAAGATTTTAACGCCTATGTGGAGGCATTGTTACAATGAACAACAAAAGAGATAGTTTAAATTCTTGCAGTCCTTGTATCAAGATTATCTCTCATGTGGAGGCATTGTTGCAATGGACACAAACGTAATGAGTTTAAATTCACTATCTTGTAAACTAAACAAAATAAACTTAATTTACACACAAGACCATAAAATACCTGAAAAAGTTCTTAAATTTAATGCGCATACTCAAGCACAATAACAATGACTATCTTAAGTGGAGGCATTGTTGCAATAAACCCCAAAATAAATATCTTAAATTTAAGATTTAAGATACAAAACTAAATAGGTTACGCTTAATTAACACGCAAAACTATAAATGAAACTGATAAAGTATCTATATTTAAGATTCAAATGCATTCTTACATGGAGGCATTTTTGCAATGAACACTACTATAAATAGTTTGAAATTTCTAACTATTAAACAAAAATAAAGTAAATTGAAAGAAGCACCCTATCAAACCAAACCAGATTATTAACAAACGGTAAATAAGACTACTATTCCACGGCGCTAACGCGTTCAAATCAACCAACCACTTTAAATGCAAGAAAAGTATGAAACCAACTCGATACCAGTGCTTTATGCACGTACGAAGATTCTCGAAGAAACATGAGGGGACTCTCCCCGTTCCAAAGTTAAGGCTAGGTTGTCTGCACGCAAGGTAAGTCGTTCTTCTCAAGAGTACCGGGCACTGTTTGATCGTCCACGCCACAGCTAAGAACTCTTGCTTGTTACTGTGATAACGTTGTTTTGTTGGAGTTTGTATCTGGTGTGGCTAGTAACGTTGTCCTGATACAGAACTGCTCCAGTCCAGTAACGCTGCCGTCTGTCTGCTGGAGGAAACCGTGGCCAATAACAATAAATGTTCCCCCAGTCTAGGAAATTAGTTCCTTCAATCAAGGAATGTGTGTAAGAGAAGTGCTTGTGCCAGCTATTATAACAACCATTTTGTAATAAGAGGTAAATATTCAAAATAAAGAAGGAAAAACAGGACCAATGTTAACAAAATTATATATTTTTAACGTGCTATCATTGGTTTTTTTGGTACTGAATAAGCCTGTATAAATATTTGCCATAAATTTTATATTTGTTGCACTGTACAACTCAAGTAAGAGTTGTTCAGTTGAGTTATTATTTTTAGCCAAGAATAAATATTTATTTACAGGTATAAAACCATGCACAAATAAAGGTTTCTATTGTGATTCAAAGAAAGAATGAAAATCTAATAATTCACTGGGAAAATAGGGTTTTCATTATAAACTACTATTTTTCTCGACATTCTGGACCCCTAACCTTTAAAATGAGAGTTCATTTGTAAAAATGTATTCAGCCATTTCCTTGTAATTTCTATAACTGAAAACAGGCGTATCAAATTATATTTAAGATTCACTTTAAAAATGATATCTGGACACGAATATTAAACCCTTTCTTTACCTTTTGATTAGAAAGCCTTTTTTTTCAGACACCAAGCTTTCGAGGATTCACTCGGGGCTCAGGGTCATTCAGTTTTAAGGCATAGTCTGTAATGGACGTGTGAGATGATAATTTATTTAGTATCTATCAAAAACAATCATTGGTTTTAAATGTATGTACAGGCAAATGTCCAGGTTCGATTAAAACTTGTACAAGACTCCATTTCCGTGTCCAGGTGTCATTTTTAAATCATATTTCAACTAATTACTTTAAAGTTTTAACAGCAGAATATCTGTTACCAAATGGTAATCTCAATGAGATGCTAGTTACTAAACTTGGCGTAGTCACCTTTATACATTTCTTGATGCTGAATAGTAATTTGGTAGCTTCAATACATCTACTCTGTGATTATAAATATGTGTATATCATATATTCATATCCATCAGTAAATGTCCTCTGTGAATACAAACGAGCATAAATCTGTTTCAGTGGATATTACACAATGTATTTGACTTTTTTGAGAAAGAACGTAAATTATATTTTGAATAATGCAGTATATGTCATTACGCGCGACGGGAGTCATTAAGGGGGCGAGTGAGTATGTAGTAAAATGGCGTCGACCCTACAGAAACGTCGTGGAATTCACGAAGACAAGCATGCAGCAGTGTGCAGTGTGCCTTCAGACGGCACTTTCTCCGTCAGCTACCCAATGTCAAGTCGGTTTTTAAGTGACACTTAGGGCCAGTTTCCTATGAGAGAACGGCCCACTCCATTCTGGTTCAGGCAGGTGTCGTCTTGTACTTAGTGTAGCGCCGCACTTGAGGCGTACTAAACTTGACTATGAAACTGGCCCTTGGTCTTTCAAGAGAGGGGGTGGGGTTCAGATGCGATCAGAGGAAAGGCCATTCAGGGTACCGGCCTGTCATTGCGGAAGTTGTTGAACGTGTATGAGAGTCATTTGTACGCAGCCCTGAAAAGTCCGTGGTCAGAGCTAGCCGTGAGTTAGAGGAGATACCGTACAGAACAAGTCCAGCGTGTCCAAGATCTTACGTACTCGTCCGAGGCTTCACCTTTATAAATTGCAAATGGTTCATAAGTTGAACCCGGATGACCCTCCAAAACGACTTGCTTTCTGCGAACATTTACTGGCATTAATGGATAATGAAGACCTGTCGTCACGAATCATTGTTAGTGACGAGGAAACCCTCCACGTCAGTGAAAAGTGAGCAGACACAGTGTCAGAATACAGGGAAGCGACAATCCGCATGCCGTTATGCAGGTTGGACGCTACTCTCCGTAGGTAAATGTATTTTGTGCCGCATTGAAACGGAGTGTATGGGCCATTCTTGTTCTTAGAAAAGGCCGTTACTGGCTCCAAATATGGATATGCTGAATGAGGAGCTTTTCCACAATTGAAAGAAGACTAGGAAGTCAATGAATTCCTCTTCCAACAAGTCAGGAACATCTGATTGATGACAAATTTACAATCTTAGACCAGTCTCTTAATGTCTTGAAACTGAAGAAGTTGAGTTGTTCTTTCTGGTGACACCAATTTAATTGACATATTATCACTGACAGTAACACTTTGGAAGTTTTATAATCACGTATAATATTCATGGGCACCCTGTATATTTAGAAAGTTTTACGTGCTCCTTTAAAGTGAAAATCGTTTACTCTCGATATTTCACACATTTGCTTTTTTGTTGTAAAAAATAGTAGGGAAATTGGAAAACCATAGGCCCCTAATTTAACAGATATTTAATAATATTACTAATTTATTTGAGGTATTTAACGTGCAATATCATAACGGACTGATTATATCAACACACGAGATTTCTATGAGTGAGAGCGAAAGAGTCTACCGATTTCCCGGTAAAGGTATTTTCACAAACCTTCCAGGTTTATTTTACATGCAACAATCGAAATGGGACCGACGGGTTCACTTCCTCTCCGAAGGAAGTTGTGCTATGGATTTTCATCACTCAAGACAAGTCCGTTGACTCCAGTTGGATTTGAACCCACGAGACGAGCATTTTACCCAAGGCCCCCGAAGTCAACCATAATTTAACACTTTTTATGATGTTTTTCTTTCCCGCTATCCTACAGGTAGAGAAAGTATTGTGATCACCCAAAAAATTGAACTCGAGATTGGATGAATTTAAGGGCTCCGTTCAGATGCATAAATTATAATTTTTTATTATATCTCCAAAACTATTTGAGATATTAAATTACTTATCATTAAAAATATGTAGAGCTATTTATAATACAAATATTTTATTCGACGTATATATTTATAAAACCAATAACTTTCAAGCTATACGCAAATATATGTATATGTTTTAACTTTTTCAAACATAGGCCTAAAAGGTAAAGTATTGCGACCGTAAAAAAATATAACCTGAAATGTTGATGGATGTCGACGTCTCATGACCCCCCGAACCCTAAAAAGTGGTATTTACAACGATTTTGATTAAAATTCGTATCTAGATGTTGATTAGAGTTATAAATAAACTGGATAGTTTCATTTTCCCATGAAAATGACCTCTAGGGTAATTTACAGAAGCTAAAATTTCCGTATTTCCGCAATTATTTGAGATACTAAATAACTTATCATTGCGAAATTGTAGTACTATTAAAAATAAAAAACTTTTATATGAAATATTTTTTATAAAACCAACAGTTTCTGAGATATTGGCAAATATATAAATACAATTTTGTGAACTTTAGTTGTAAAGAGATACTGCCTAGGTTTTAACGCAATAATTCACCAATGCCATAGAGTAATTAAATAAGTAAGTCTTTCAAGAAGTTTATGTTGTTTTTCCTTAAACCTTTTAGGAGAATGTTTGTACAACAATGATCTATCTCCATCTTAGACTCTATAGTCAATATTAACATTTTTTATTGGTTTAAATTTATAAATGAGGAATTTAATATCAATGCGATGACATGAAGATGTGTAACACCTAATAAAATGACAAAAATTTTAACTGGAAGTCGAAATTTTAATACGAAGTGTTGTCCCTTGTGGACCAAATATTGATCTTTATTTTGTCGGTACTATATACAAATGAGGACATTAATCCTTTAAAAATAAATTTATAAAATTTAAAACCGGGACTCAAAAAATGTTTAAAAAAAGTATAGTGTAATTTATGTTTGGGTTTGCTAGTGTATATTATTTAGTTTCACATATATTATAAGTTTTGGGTAATTATCTCCATTTATAAACACCAGAGTGAGAAAGTCCGTGCGGAGCTCCGCACCATTTATTAAATTATTACCGCGTCTTACTAACTGTTCATGTTATAGGCATATATGATAATTACTCTAATTAATCAGGGATGAGGAAGGAAGCATTATAGAGGTGATCTACCAGCGTTTGTGTGGAAGTATAATGGGGACCCATCTAGGAAATACTAGCGTCAATAGACCCGACCAGGATTTGAAACCCGATCTCCCCGTCATCAGCAGGCCAGTCTGACAACTTAGACCGCTCAATCATTGAAGCGGTTAATATTTTGTTAAATGCATATTTCATACAAAAGAGTTATTTTATATTTTGTACAGTAGGCAGTAAGTATGAATGAAAAAGATCCCAGTTTTAATAAAATAATTGTTGAATTACACGCCTTAGTTTCGTATCCAAGAGGTTCAGTTGTAAATCGCACTTATATCATATTGTAATTATGTTGCGCATAGCGAGAACATTCTAGAAATCCGACATTTTTTATGAGGACTTTTCTTTCTCACCAGCGCGTCTTAATACCTGTTCAGATTAAATGTGGGGGAGGGGAGGATTTTATAAAAAAAAGAGTGAAAGGGGATAATATCGTTTTTATTCCAAATATAAATAATTGTGTCACGATGAAAAATCTTTCATTTTAAATTATACGTTTTCTTGGCTAGAATGTCTCAGATTTTGTTTCATCCACTTTTAGGCTTGTTTTTTGTTTGAACTCAACATGAATGTAAGCCTCATAGCCAGGATTTGAACCCCAATCTTCCGGATGGTCGCACACTAGATGAGATGAAGCTGTACATTTTGTCCACGTGTCTTCCAATGCGGGTAATAATGTATTGCACCGTGTCCTACATCCCGTTCGGTTTGTACCTTATAATCTTAATTAATATTTTCTTTTTCCGGCAGGTGATCAGATGGACCAATTAGAAGTCGCGTAGCGTTAGCTCAGTAAATGTTTATTTCGAGTTTAGGGGTAATTTGGTTTAGTAAACTCAAAATGAACATATTTATATTTTTATTTAATTCAACTGCCATTTTATAATCATTTACTTATATCATTTGGCCACCGAAAAGATTGACGATAAGCTAATTGAAATATTAGTGTGGGTGAAATTGACAATGTTGAATGACCCAGCCAGGTATATAAGATATAGCTCTAGTGTGTGTGTGTGTGTGTGTGTCTAAACGCAGTCGGCTGGACATCTTGACAAAGTGAGCCGCTCTCCCAAGAATGCCAACGCGTGCCCCCTTGTGGCCCCCCTCCCCCAAAGCAGCAATCACTCACCATCTGGTCGTAGAGGTCTTGCTGGTGCCACTTGAGCCAGGCCCTGGAGAAGCCGTGATGCGTGTACAGTCCTAGATAGCAGACAAGAGCCAGGGTGACCGACATCACGCCCACCAGTACAGGGACTAGCGAGTGTCTCCAAGATGGGCCACTCCGGGTCTTGAGGAGTCTTCTCACCGCCTCCAGTCTTCCTAGTCTCTCAGGGGGCACGCCAAGTTTGCTCACTCGCTCCAAGATCCCGTGGAGGCGTTGTCCAGCATCTTCCATTCTCTCTCTCACTTGCGAGGTGATCTCTGTCGAGGGAGGAACCAGAGTTCTTCCAGGTCCCACTCCGTTCTGTCCCAAGAGGAGACTACCCTCGGTCGTTTAGCAGCTATCAGAGCCACTGACCGACCAACGCGCAAACTCTCTCTATTTCTCTCTTCTTCTCACACCCTCCTTCGCTTTGTGGAACTCTCTCCCTCTTCTTCCTCCGGCTAGCTTGGACAATCCATTGCTTGAATGCCCCTTATTTATCAGACATTAACATTAAACCAGTTCTTAGGTATTGCCGTTGGATTAGTATTAATTAACTTAGACGCACGCATATTATAGTGTCTAGTTTAGTTGCAATAATACTTAGCAGGGAGATGAACCAGAATCAGAACCAGGACCAGAACTGTAAATCAGAAAGTAACAGTTATTTGTAGGAAACAGAACAGGCATACCAAATATGAAATTAATAATAAACAGAATCGGTAGTTATTCTTGGGTGCTTCACGGGTTTTAAATATTTTAGATTTTAATGATTATCTTATAATTGAACTTGATAACTTTCTTTACATAACTTTATTTTACTTTAAAATATTATAGTTGACAGTTTGTCAGTAATTTGTGTGGGGTTAGGATGGTTAGGGGACTATAAGGTGTCATTTACCACTAACAATAGGTACTGACAAGCCCTGATTCTTGAGGAAAGTTGATAGTAACGTTGTGTGGTGTTCAGGCCAAAAGTTAAACAGGAGGAGGGGATTCTGACTGAGAAATTCCCTAGATAAATAATAACAAATGAATCTAAATCGTTAATCCTAAAAGTTAAAACTGATATTAATTTTAGTAAAAAACTAAATAATAACTATGAAGTTAAACTTTAATTGATACTCTCTAGAGCAGTGGTTCCCACACTTTCTCAACTCACGAACCCTTCACAAACATTTTAGTAGCACGAATTCATAACCATACACATAATTTTATAATTAATTTTTATTCAATTTATTTACAAACAGCAATCAAAAAGTGTAATATATTTAAATTAACCTACTCTAGCTCCGGTTGGAACTTTGGGATACCCCACCAAAAACAATGTAGGAATATTGAAAATACGTAAGTACAAGTTCAAATAATTCTACATTTATTTAAAAAATTGAAAGTGAAATTAAATAAGCAAAGTAGTAAAATTTTTTAACCTTTATTATCACTTTCACCTTTTTTAATAGTGGCACTGGAAATTTCTGTGATGACATAATTGAAATACCCTTCTTTAATCACAACATTCCATGCCAATTTAAGTTTCAAAATTGCTGACAATTTTAACAGCTACTCACCTCTTCACGTGACTTAGTGAGAAGGATGCGCTTGTTTTGGATGGCACACAGCTTTAGAGTCGGGAACCAGAGAAGATAAAGAAAGTCTCAAGTCACTTTCAGCCCAG
Source organism: Timema californicum (assembly GCA_902141385.1). Lineage (NCBI taxonomy): Eukaryota > Metazoa > Arthropoda > Insecta > Phasmatodea > Timematidae > Timema > Timema californicum. Next base: position 16,635 of record CABFOW010006760.1, read on the forward strand.
AGCCTGTTTCTGTTGTGGAAAGCGAAACAAATTATTGATGGGGTAGTAGAAAAAGTAAGCGTAGGTTTCTGAAGAGACAATGGACAGAAATATCATCAACTTTAGATAAGAGAATCTAGTAAATGTGCCTCACAAAATCTCACAAATCATTCATTAAAAATCCACCATTACGGAAATATTTTGGCGGACCCCCTGGAGGTTCGCGAACCACTGTTTGGGAACCAATGCTCTAGAGAAATAAAGATGAGTCAAACGAATAAACAAAATTTTAAGACCAAGCGTATGACTTAATGTTCAAAAGGTCTACTGTTACACATTAAAATTATATTTAAAATCCTCAATTGAAATAAAAAAAAGATAATATTTTCGGTACTTTTGATGCAACCACTCCTCTTTTATCTCATCAAGTAAATTTCTAGGCTATTGATACTAAAAAAAGTTTAAAAAATGCTTGTTTTCATAACAAAGCGTATGAATCTAACAAAAGGATGGAATAAAAAAACAAGCATAAATTTCGCACTGCCATTATAATTAAAACATATTATCACTTATATAATACATTCTTATTGGGAAATTAAAATTAACTTATTATATTTTAACAGAGATACGGTTGATTACTTTGTTTACAAAAGAGTGTTTTTGTAAGTTTTTTTAAGTGCGGCATCTTTGAGCGGGAGGGATGTATATTATTCTGTTCGGACACTTGTGTGTGTTGATTTTAGCCGGCCGGGTGGCACAAAGCGTTGCCCAAGGCACAACTATTGAGGTAGTCGACACGTCGTACCCGCAATCAGATGAGGGGATGATATTGATAATGAAGGGGTGGAGACAGGAATGATCTTAAACCTAGACAACTAAACTCTGGTGATCGTTGGGATGATTCCCCTTCGGGGAAAATATCCATGGTACCCGCCGGGAATCGAGGCCAGGACTCCGAGGTCCGTAGCCAGGTGCACTGACCACTATAGCACGGGAATCGAGGCCAGGACTCCGAGGTCGGTAGCCAGGTGTACTGACCACTATAGCTCGGGGCCGGTGTAATTTACGTTGGTCGACAATGCACTTCTAATACTCTTAAAGGGTTTGGCCATTTGTCTTTAAAATATGAAAGAGTACATAATATGTTTTAAGTGTAGGCCTCCAGCTTTCCTTTTAATCTATAAACATATAAATCATGTATAATTTACATAGAGCAACCACAACAGAAATATATATCTTTGTTTTAAGGCATATAGGTTACAAAATAAGGTGTTTAATTATATAATTAATTAAGTTTAAGTTTCAAAATAGCTACCAATATCCAGATTAACTGTCTCCAAACAAACTATAAAGATGCGGGAATTTGTAATTTTTCTAGAAAAAATGTAAAAACAACTACCTAAATTCGTTTTTGTCTTGGCAGATACGGGCATATTTAATAAACTAGGACTACCCTGAAATATAGTCTTACGTTAGCAATCTACACTACGGTCCTACTTTATAAACTACTTCCAAGTGGAGCCATGAAAGGTAAGCTTGCTACTTTCAGGCTGAATGGAGTGTACACATTCGATACAGTGAAACTTCTCTTGCTTGAATCTCTAAAAGAACAAGTCTTTCGTTTGAGTGACTGAAAGAAAATTTAATTTGACAATAATTTTATGTGGAGTGTTTGTAAAACTATATTAAACCACGATACTCACAATGGTGGGCACTCAGTTAAACGTCAATTTTGTCAGACGTCTGGTTGGTGGGGATGGAGGGGTAAGGTTCAAGTACTCACCATGTCTTCTGGGGGATTTTTTTATCCTTAATAGTCCATGTAAAGTAAGTTATGTTTCCTATTAATACCATCTTCTTCCCCCCCTACCCCACTCGGGCAAAATAATAAGGATAGCGCTATTGGGCAGTAAGACATGGTAAAAAAAAGCTCAATACAAAACTTTAATTAAATGCGATAGACTATGTATGCAATAAATGGTATTTAATTCAACACAATAGTTTGGTTTGTTTGTTTTTCAAATAATGTAGTTTTGGCGGAGTGAAAGCGTTGATGTTCTTTTGTCATCCATTCCTCAACAGTTGCTGGAAAACGGATAGCGGTGTTTCGCTCCGTGACTCAACAAATTGACGAAAATAAGATAAATCATTGGCAGCTTCACTAAGAACTAGATACTGGGAGGCCGTTTCTTCTTCACTCGATTCCGGTTCATTGACTTCTATCTTTTGTTTGCTCTTTGTGACCATCAGTTAGCCCTTACTGTTGTTTGCTCAGCAGAATAATTTCAACCTACGGAAGTGAACTTGGAAATAGCCTCACCGAGATTGTTTTAGGAGGGAAGAGAGGAAAGGAATTTGTTTTCAAACATCAGCTAGAAACACAAGTGCAAGGTCAATGCGGTTGGAATGAGATATCGAAGAAACAAGGGCGTAGAAAGGTGGGAGCCCAGGGGGTCTGGACCCCCCTGGAGTGGGTTGGAGCCCTCTGTAATTTGTTGGACCCCCTCCCTTATATGTAATCAACCTAATTCTAGTTAATATTTTAATATTCACCTTCAACGCTTTCGAATCAGTGGCGGCTCATGTACAGGCACTGCGGAACTGCAGGGGATAACATTTAATATAATAAGTTTTTTCTTCAATTCCTTATTTATTTTTGTAGTTCAATATATATTCCTTAAGCTTAATGTCACTACTTCAGTAGCCATACCCCAGTTTATGGAAAATATACAAAAATCTTTGTATGGAACTGTGCGCTTCACAGTGCCAGCGACGTGGTGTTTGACTGTTGTGCACATGCGCACATAGGAGGGGGTGGGGAGGAAGGTGGGACTGCCGGGTAGAGAGAGCACTGTTGCTCTCGCAGTGCCGGCTCTGGCGTGATGGTGGAAGGAGGTTTTCTTACTCAGCGTGTGTTGTGCTTAAAAACCGTGTACCATATTCTTGAATGTGATAAAGTGTAGAAGAGTGTAGAGTTAGATTATTATTCTGCTTCCATCTATTCTATTATATTCATTTTTTTTCCTGTTCTTTTATTTAACAGAAGGACTAAATGCGCTAGCAGTACTTTCAATGGAGAAAATTTCCTCAATTGTCATCCAGAGATCAAGAAGAAAGTTATTGAACTTTTTGCGCAAATTAAAACAAGAAGAATGGATTTTATTTTTAAATAAATAGATCAAGCTTGAACTATAAAAATTTAAGTTAAAGTAAGTAAAAAAGTTTGGTCTATTTTTTTTTTGCTAAGATTTTATCAAGTTCCTGAATAAATTTTCTTTTTATACGTGTTTTTTTCCTTTTACACAATTTTAAAACAAAGGCTAAACATTTTCTGTANTTGACTGCCTTTATTTCCCTACATTCAATATAGTACTGGAGAAAACAAAGGGCATTTGTTGGAATGAGCCAACTAAATGTGGTCCAAGAATTGTAGTCAAACATTTATGTACGATCTTACTTGAGGAATTAACAAGAGGAATGAGAATCTTAAATAAAACACACTTGTCAGGTATGGAGTTTGTAGCTCATGTGTGTAGGTTTACTACCGTTTCCCCATCCTTTCTTTCAACATACCTACTTACTCAGAATATTATTAAGTACCGGTAACTATGAAAAGTTTGAAATCATACACAACATTTAAACAGCATTGCTAATTATTACAAGGTTGTGAGTAAATCAGTGGTACAAAGGTAATGGCCTATTGCTAATATAATGTTAATGTTAGTTGTATGAAAATATGTCAAATCTTATAAAAACGTAGATGTATGCTTGACACCCGGTTAGTGAAAAAACCCAGCAGAAACAATGCCCTAAGAGACATCAAAAGAGGTGAGATGTGTTTTTATTGTTTTATTTCACCAGGTTTCACTACATATTCAGTTATACGTATAAGTAGGATAATAATTAAGCTATTGTTGTAAGATTGATTGAGGTAGAATGTAGAGTAAATTAACCCGCATTTGCTTGGGGGAAGAGTGGAAAACCATTTAGGAAAAACTGCCCTCAGCAAACTTGGCTTGTTACCAACAAATCAGACTTAATGGTATTGACCATGTGCTCACAAGTATGGGTAGTAATAATGTCTGTGTTACTAATATTAACGATATTATATTCACTTAGGTGTAAATTTTAAACTAACATTATTATAATACAATTTTATCAACAAAACTAACTTGAATATATCTATTTTTACTTTCTCATATAAAGATAAAATATTGTAAATGTTTGGATATAGACCTATAGATTATGTTGAATGTTGACATTTAATGTTCCTCCGAACCCAAGAAAGTATATCTGGACATTCTGTCTGTCCTTCAGTTTGTCTGTTTGTACCTGGTGCTACAACCAAAACTGTTTGAGGTTTTGTAAAGTCTTGGTACTTAGACATTATATATTACCTTCACCCATGGTTTGAATTTTAATTCAAGCCCTTAAAATAAGGGTTGTTAAGTGAATACTTTTTTTGAAAAATTTGAAATTGATTGAAAATGGATTTAAATTTTTTATTTATGTTTGACAATAATTATAATAATAATAATAATAATAATAATTATTATTATTATTAGCACCGCGTCTTACTACCCATTCATGTTATACGCACTTACGCTAATGTGTAATGGTAGGGTGATTGTGAGATGAAATGGAGGACCTACAGTTATAACGTGGAATCCGAACCACGGTGGAGTGCTGGCATTCCCCACATTCACAAGATGTTTGGCAAGCAGATAAATCTGTGCCGGGACCAAGGAATGAACTTCGGACCCCCAGCAGAGAAGTCCGACACCTTATCCCTAGACCACCAGGACACCATTATTATTAGAATTAAAAGCACAACATTTGTGTCTTAAATTCAAATTTTTTGTTAAACATCAAAAACGGGACAGTGCCTCAGGACAATAAATATCATTAATTCACACCATTTTGTTTAGAATAAATATTTTAGGTTACAGATAATAGCGTATACCTATTTTTTGTAAGAAATTTTGCTTAAGGGTAGTTTACTAGCAACAATTTTTTTTAAATTAAATGTTTCTTTAAAATTTGTTTATTACTTTATTTAAAATGTGTATAATTGGATTGTTTTACAATATGAATAGCACTGTAGACTTGTTTTTAAGAGAAAAATTGATTTAATAGTAGTTTAAACATGACTATTAATCTTTAAATTCAAAATATTTCGAAAATAGCTTGAAAGTTTTTGATAATATGATTGAATCCTCGTGTTTATACTCTTATCCTTATTTTATATATATTTTATCTTTTATGACGACGACATGTTTCGATGAATTTTATACCATCTTCAAGCATTTTATGTTTTAAAGATGATCGATTGTACTTCATACTATTGAAAACTTGTGAAAATTTTATCTAGTGAGATGATCAACAATATAAATTGAACTCCAAAAATATATTGTTGATTACTAAATTAAAAATAGACATTTATATTGGTTTTCATCAGACCAAAATCATCGAAATCGTAAAAAAAAAAATGCTCTTGAATGAGGATTATACTGATTTGGAACGTCAAATTAAGTTATTTTGACCAACTTGTGACAAAATTTCCTAGAAACGTCTAAACACTAAACAAAATTAGTCATTTCTAATGGTTTTGAATATACCAAAATCATAAAAATCATAAAAATTGCGCTTAAATGAAGATTTTACTATTTTGGAGAACTTTTGAATAAAAATCTTCATATTAAGCTATTTTGACCAACTTGTGACCTAATTTCAATAAAAACTTCAATGAGATAAAAAAATAGTTATTTTTAGTGTTTATGATAATACCAAACTATTCGAAATCCAAAAAATACGCTGAAACAAGTATTTTATTTACTTAGAGCACTTTTTATTATCAAAACGTGAAAACAAGTTATTTTGACCACCTTGTGACCAAATGTCGCTATGAATAGTCGAAAAACTAAAAAAATAGTAATTTCTAGTTGTTTTGAACAGACTAAACATTTTAAATAGTAAAAAATTGTTTTGAATGATTATTTTAAGAATTTGTAGTACTTTTGAGTATCAAAACGTTTATTCAAGCTATTGTGACAAACTTGTAAAAAAATTCACTTTAAATGTCGAAAAACTTAAAAATTGTCATATCTAATGGTTTTGATCAGACCAAAATCATCCAAATCACAAAGAAAGCCCTCAAAGGAGGTTTTTATTGATTTGGAATAATTTTGAGTATCAAAACGTCAAATTAAGTTATTTTGACCAAGCTGGGACCAAATTTAACTAGAAACGTCAACAAAATAAAACATAGTCATTTCTAGTTGTTTTGATTAGGCCAAAAACATCGAGATCGTAAAGAATGCGCTAAATGAGGATTTGACTCAAATGAATCTTTTGGGAAAATTCAAACGTCAAATAAAGCTATTTGGATCAATTTGAGACCAAATTTAACTAGAAATTTCAACAAATTAAAATAGTCATTTCTAGTGGTTTTGATCAGACAAAATCATCGAGATCGTAAGAAATGCTTTAAAATGAATATAATACTGATTTGAAGCACTTTTCGGTGTCTAAATGTCACATTAAGTTATTTTTACCAACTTTTGACCAAATTTAACCATAAACGTCGAAAAACTAAAAAATAGTAATTTCAAGTTGTTTTGATTAGACCAAAATAATATAAATCGTAAAGGATGCGCTAAATGAGGATTTTACTGATATGGCGCCTTTTTGATAAATCAAAACGTCAAATTAAGCTATTTTGACCAACTTGTGAACAAATCTAACTAAAAACGTCGACAAACCAAAAATAGTAGTTTCTAGTGGTTTTGATAATACGAAAATAATCTAAATCGTAAAAAAATGCGCTTAAATGTAGATTATACTGATTTGGAACACTTTTGAGTATCAAAACGTCAAATTAAGTTATTTTAACCAACCTGTGACAAATTTCACTACCTGATCGTGATCGTCGGATCAAAACCACTAGAAATGACCATTTTTTAGCTATCGACGTTTCCAGTGAAGTTTGGTCACAAGTTGGTCAAAATTACTCCAAATTATCAAAATCCTCCTTTGAGGGCTTTCTTTGTGATTTGGATGATTTTGGTCTGATCAAAACCATTAGATATGGCAATTTTTAAGTTTTTCAACGTTTCGAATTAAAATTGGTCACAAGTTGGTAAAAATATATAACACACACACATATATATATATATATATATATATGTTCCTAATTTCTAATAATCAGAAGAATTGTGTTAGAATAAAAACTTTGTACTAAAATTCAAATGGGAAATACGGTACCAAGAGTTTACTTTATTTTGAAAGATACAGCCTAAATTAAACTTATTGTCACTTGACCGATGAAGAAAATGCTACGAAACAATCATACACTCCGTTTACTCTGGAACTTCGCAGTCTTACTCTAGCGGATCTTTTTGTAGCCATACCTTGTAAGCTATATTACAGTTTGGGACAAGTCTTCAAAAATAAGTCTTCACTCAAAAAACCTCAAACAAAGTTTGTAAAAATCAAGTACATAGTGCTATTTGTTTATGATAAACACTTCCCAGAAATACATTTTTTAACAAAATCGTTAGAGCCGGATTCAAAACATTTCAAATATTTGAAAATCAGTTTTAAGTGAACAGCCTTTGAATGAATTATTCTTCCTCGAAAATAAAGATCTACAGTATTAATTGTAAAGTTAAACACTCCCCAAAAGGTTTGCGACTCAATTTCTTTTTTTGGAAGGGAGTGAGGGGTGTGTCGTTATAAAACATGAATATTCATCCCAAGGTAGAAAATTTCACAATTATAATACTTTATCTCTATATGAGAAAAAATGTGGATAAACATGATATATCTGTTAATGAATCCCTTCCTTCACAATCCATAATATGCTAAATATTATGTTCCACATATGTCACTTTTGACAAGATGAAGATATAGTGACTTTTATTAAGCATTGGTTATTAATATTTTTTGATAATTTTTATGTCTATAATCTCGATATAATAGTAAAAATATAGAAATTGGAGCATAATTAAATGGGTCACTAACATTATTAGCCACTCACGTGTTAGATTAATATTGGGTGCTTTCTAAACTTCTCTCCTAACATCGACGGAACGTCCATAATAGATAGGAGTTGGTTGACTTGGCTGTATCCTATACCTATAGAAAGTGCACCCACACAACAGCGTCATTAATGTCTTCTGCATATTCTCTCTCATGGGATGTGACATAGCATTTATTATCACATGATTTGCACATGAATGTCCATCTCGAAGAAAACCTATACCGCGTTTCATATTGAAACTCAAACTCCCGCATGGTAAATTCATTACGGTGCTTCTCCAGGTTTTTTATCTGTCGCAGTACATGTGTTATGTTGACTATCCTATTCCCTGGAATTAATGCTTCAAGTGATGTGACATTTTCATCCTTTTCAACAACAAGATCTGGTAGAACATCTTCTATGTCATCTGCACCATGTCTCCAGTAATGTTCATCCCCATCTGAAAGGTGTGTTTCAGTAAGGAAGGGCGTTAGAAATTATCTCCCAAGCTATCTATATTGTTTGAATCTTGTGATCTAAAAAAAAATAAAAGCATAAAATCTTTAGAAAAGTTTTATAATATTTGTATTGTCATATGGCGTAATGAATACTTATGCGTGTAACACAAACGGGTAGTAAGACACAGTACTAATAAATAAATAAATATTTGTCAGTAATTGTTACGTTAAAGTATCAATTTGAATATACACACAAAAAAATTCTTTTGATAGCCATTTAAGTTTTAATTTTAATTTGGTAATATAAATTTACATTATTTTTACTAATTGGCATGTTAACAACATAATTTGAAACGCTTTTTTTAACTCAGTTGAAATTAAATAAAGCTTGGGTTGACTGTATCAGTTGCCTAAAATGGCGTGGTGGAGAAATAAAGGGGTATATAGGTGTGTGCCCTCTAATTCAGACACCAATCATGATCATGATACAAAACGCGGTCTCCCAATTGTTAAAGGATGCTGTATAAGTGCAACCTAGCCATAGCAGTCGTGTAGCATGCCACCGTCCCACTCGTGTTAGGGTTAGGGTGCAACGCGTCACGTGCATCCTTGTAATTGAGGAACATAACCTCATCATTAGGGGGCGAATTTTGCCCTAAATGCCCTTTTTATCCCTACGCTTTGAAAAGTAGGCTTTTGAGGTATAAGTTTATTTTCGATGATTGCGAAGATAATGTGATAACTTTTATAGTGCCTATAGATGCCTATTTCACTGTTTAGTGCCTATCTTACAAATGGGAGCCTTAATTTAAAAAGCCTTTTCATACCTCTATCTTCCTCCCACAATCTTTTTTTTTTTCTAAATACTTGCGGCTACCCCGCACCCCTCTCCCCCTCCTCCTTCACTCCTTAGGTTACTCCACGTGGATACTCGTGATAGGTAGGAAAACCCCACGTGTCCAGTGGTCTGATAGGTTCAGACTGGTCAGTCCGGCAACAAAAATTTTATTCTAGCGCACAACAATGTCAGTTCATTCAGTGGTTGTGTATATTACGCTTTTGTTAGATGTGCATATCTGTTCATTAATATTTATTTGTATTGGACTCAGTGTAAATTATTGAACTAGTATAAAATGCTTAAAGAGAAATCGTATGGAGTGTATTATTCAAACAGTGGAATGGTGGTGATAGGAATTTCACAACGGATGGTAAAATATTCCAGGAAGGTAAGTTATCTTTTCAAAAGGAGAAATGATATTATTAAATTTGAAAGTCAAGGTTTTTATTAAATACTGTTTAAAAGTAAATCACGATTATTTGCTATTGTTCAAACTAGGTTTCATTTCTTATTGAAGTATTTCAACGACAAAGTGGAAATATTTACCAAAGCGTAACATTACGATCGAAAAAACAAAAGCAATCTTAGTTCTCTTGTCAGGTGATGCTTTGTTAATTTGTAGAATCCACATATATTACTGGGTGAAAATTTCCATTTTTAATATTTAGGTAAAATGCGAGAAGAAGTATCACCTAGAACAACACAAAACTAATGCAATACATATGAAGAATTCCGGAAAGAAAACCGGATCTCAACCATTTTTTCCTAAAGTTAACGATACCGATAAAATCCTAGATCAATTTTCTGCTGACTTATGCTCTGCGATGGTAGCTGCAAATATTCCTAGGAATAAGCTGGAGAATCCAGATTTCAATGCTTTTCTCAACAAATATACCAACATGAAGATACCAGTCGAATCAACTCTGAGGAAACACTACTTGCATTCAACCTATTTATCCGTAAGTTTTTAAAATAGCAGTTTTTTCTTTCTGAAATTAGAAAATATTAACTGAATTGTATTGATTAAACTATTTACAGTAAACATTCTTTTTATTTCTTTTAAGACAGTTGAGAAAATCCGAGAAGATATTGTAGAATCATACATCTAGGATACTGTTGATGAAACCACTGACCCCTGTGGCAGATATGTTGCAAATGTTGTGGTTGGAAAACTAGACTCTACGGGTCCTGGGAAACCCCACTTGGTTGTTTCAAAGATGCTTGAGGCAACCAACAGCTCAACAATTGCCATAGTTGTTCGTGATGCTTTGCGTAAGTATATAATGTAATTTCACGTGATATACTGTGATAATTTAATGATTAGCAGTGTTAGTCCTGTGAAAATTATAAATATAAATAAGTTAATTTGTTTATATTAGGTGTCCTGTGGCCAACAGAAAACAACGATGAAAGGTTTTTGGTGTTGCTGACAGACAGTGTGGCCTTCATGTTGAAAGCGGCTGCGAGCTTAAAAGTATTCTACACCAAGCTAATTCACGTGACTTTTCTGGCGCATGTTATCCATAAGGTTGCAGAAGATATTAGATCACGTTTTCCAAATGTTAACGCTATTATTTCCACGGTCAAGAAAGTGTTTTTGAAGGCTCCATCACGAATCTTCTCATTTAAGGCCTCCCTGCCCAACACACCTTTTCCGCCACAACCAGTGTTAATGCGTTGGGGAACATGGCTTCATGCTGAGTTGTACTATGCAGATTACCTGGGTGACATTAAAAAGGTATTATACAATACACTATCTTTAGTTGGGCTCACAAATTAAAATTGCAGTGGGCGCTTACCACTAGTTTTATTGATTCCACCTGTCCGTCCACATTATTGGGAAAAAAATTAATCTAATGGGTATACTTGAAGAACATAATATATTAAAGAATGGTGAGTTTTGCTATACCAACCGTTTTGCTTGTAGATAATCCAAACATTTGACGAGGAACAAGCTGTCACCATTACAGAAGCAAATACTGCCATCTACTGCTCAAGTGTCAGTGCGGATCTGGCATACGTAAAAAGCACTTTGGAAATCTTCCTGGAGCAATCACAGCTTTAGAGGCGAGGGATTTGCCTCTTGTGAAAGCTGTGAAGATAATGCGAGGAATAGAAGAAAACCCGAATCAGGCTTCTGGCTCAGTTGGCACAGCCATCGTCGACAAATTTAACAGAGTATTGCAGTGAAACCCTGGGTGGAAACTGATGGCAAGTATTGCGGAAATCTTAGAAGGACCAACTACATCACTCCCATAAGTCAATCTTAGCCCAGCTGAAATAGCTTGTCTGAAGTTTTGCCCAATGACTTCATGTAAAGTTGAGAGAAGTTTCTCACAGTATAAAAATATTTTGTCAGAAAACAGAACAAAATTTACACCCAAAAATCTTGAGAAGTGGTTGATAATTAACTCTAATAGTAATAATTTGTGTTTATGGAAAGTGCATGCTGGATTTTAAGAGTGAATAATACAAATTTTAAGTGTTTTTGTACCTTTTTTTGCATTAGTATGCCTATTTATGTGCCCATTTTTTCTTTTTAGTACCTATTTATTGCCTTTTTTTACTTTATAATGCCAATTTATGTTCCTATTTTTGTGATTTTTAGTTCCTATTTGACTACTATTTAAAAATTTTTAGTGTCAATAAATCCTACCCCTACTTATAATTTACATCAATGACGCTGTCCACGGTGATGTAAGGATCCATCAGGAACTAGTGGATGCCCTGATAGTCGTTGACAACGGCTACTTGTGGTAAATCTGGTTTTTGCCCCATCTTTCCCTATGGTGAATTTAAAAATAGTTTAGTTAGTTTGCGGAGACAGGGCTTTTTACAAACAGAACCGAAATCGAGAATCACCCCTTCAACTTCCTCATAATTTTTAATATAAGCTAACTTCTCATCTTGTGGGGTACACCACTCTGTCCATCCACTGTCTTCTTGTTTAATTTTCAAAAAAGTATCAATGCACCCATGAAACAATCCGCCAGAACGTGCCTGACGATCAGAAATAGATACATTGTACTCCCAAACTTTGTGTACTTCTTCAAAGGTGTAGCCTTTCTCTATGGCTTTCCAGATCTCGTCAATCACCAAGACGCCTGTCAACCAGCGATCTTTTTTGTCGTTGTACTGACAGGCGTCTTGGTTTTTCTCCACCCCGCATTTCCTGCACAAGATGAACAGTAGCTTGTCGTGCATCCGTGTAGACAATGCGAGTAGTATGGGGACCGGTCTGTTCAGTGACGTTAGAAATTGGACCGGTATGTTCGATAACTGTAATTATGACGTATGAGGGT
>CABFOW010006761.1:0-18546 GCA_902141385.1 Timema californicum
ATCTTTGCCGGGACCGGGGATTGAACCCCGGCCGCCAGCATAGAAGTCTGACACCTTACCCCTAGACCGCCAGGTCACCCAATATGACTAAAACATAATCTATATTTATTTAGCATGCACAATTGTGCATAGATATTCTCACGCTGTATGCTTTGTTCAGGCCATTCTTAAAATGATTTTCTAAAATATTTGCTAAATAGTTAATAAGTTTTTTACAGCGTCTTGGTAAAACATATATATGATCCGCAGCTAAATAAAGGTCGGTGACTTCTGCTTTAAGAATTATATCCAAGAAACCATTTAGATTAATAAACATTCTTCAAACAGCAGCATAAAGCTACCCTGAATCAACAATGGCGTGTGTTTCTGATTATTATTAAATGGTCGACGACTTTACACATCTATTACCGACTAACCCTTAAAATCTGAGCGATAAATGACCTTAACACAGGATTAGCCTTAGATAGCTCAGTGGTAAGATATTGACGTGCTAAGTTGGATGTTCCGGATTTGGTTCCAGATTTCAAAAAAAAAGTTAATTACTTAAGTTCAATAATATAATATAGGTTTGAAGTCATTTCACCAACTTATTAGCGGCTTGGGCTTTCCGAATTTCTTCGTAAAAGCGTTCCATTGCCATGGAATGCTTATGTCTTTTTCCCTTTACATCTCTTCTGCCATATTTAAACTTTCATGGGTCAATTTTTTTAAATAATAAAAATTGTTTTTACACTATTATTACACTTCACACATCGTTAAGGACATTAAATGCAATTACACTCAGCCACACTGAAAAAAATCCTTTCATCAATAGCAGTGATTACTAAACTGACTTGAAAACGGTGGGGAGCTGGGTGACAATCCCTAAAGAGAGATGGTGATGGGTCAGGGCGATAGCCTGTACAAACATGCCAAAACCACCGGCGACATATTTATGGTTTCAAGGACAGACAACTGGTGACTTGGAGTAAGACCAGGTCGTCCTGTTTCAGCTATTGCGGGGTTGTATCTGATATATTTTCAAAATCCGGGGGCAAAATATGAAGCACCTCAGCTCGTATCAGTTTTCATGAGTGCTGGATTGAATATTAATGTGAATGAAGTACCGTTATAAAGTTAAAAGAAGTCGGCATTAATTGATTTACTTCCCCCATTTACTACACACGTTTAAGTATACAAAATAATTAATTAAATATTGCATTTATTCGGAAATTTTTTGCGCAATTAATTGAAGTTTCATTAAAAATAATATTTATTTCTATTAATAAACCTCCTCAAATACTTCTAAGATTCCAAACATGAAATCTTTGCATCATTTGGTTTTTTCTAAAAATGGTTGTATTAGATGACAAAATTTCACACTTAGAGTCAACACTGTGCTTAAATTATACATTTAATCTATATTTAATACAGTGATCCAAGTTAGGTTTTAGAAGACTTAATAATAATATATATATATAATTATTATATTATTAATTATGGGCCATACACCCTTAATTAAAAAGTAGGAAAAGAGAAATTAGGGTTTGAGGAGGTGTTATGAAATTAAGGATGGGGAGAGAGAATTGAGAAGGGTATAATGCCGTTGGAGCTATGTGCAAGAAATAAAATGAAAGTGGCAAATGGCTGGTGTTAAAGGTAAAGAGAAAGTCATATGATCACTCGATACAGTTGGGATGGGGAGTGAAAGTCTGTGAAATACTACTTTATCATGGATGAAGAAATGTAAAGGCAGACTTTAAATATCAAGGTAATACAAAGAATGTTCTTAGAGTGTGACCACAGGTTGTTGGTGGCAGACATAAGTTGATGGGAATGTAGGAGAGAGATAGTAAGACGACAAGAAAGAATAGTAATGTTGTGAAAGTCAAAAAAGGAAGGGGAAAGAGAGGTTTACCTAAGAAATGCAAGAAGCTTAATACCAAGGCTGAGATGCAAAGTGTAGAGGTTGAATGGAAAAGGTTTAAGAAGAGTCTGGGGGGAGCGTCAGAAGAGGTATTTGGGAAGATAAGTGATAAGAGTAAGTGGAAGGAGACACCCTGGTGGATTGATAGAGTGAAGGAAGCCATAGAGGAGAATAATAAAGCATTCAAAAGGAGTTTTAAGAATAGAAAACTGGGAACAGAGTAAGAATATAGGGAGCAGAGAAAAAGAGCGAGGCGAGTTGTATGGGAAGCCAGGGAGGATTGGATGCAAAAATGGATGGAAATGCTGGAACAGGACGTGGAAGTAAGTAAGAAGGTGTTTTATAGCCAAGTAAGAAAAAGGAGGAGAGAGAAAAGACAATAATAAGTTAGAATGATAGATGAAGAAGAAAAAAACATTGAAGCCAGTAGAGGAAGAAAAGGAACTATGGGTGAGATATTTGAGAAAATGTTCAACCTGGAAGAGGAAAGAATGAGCGTGAAACAGAGTATCAGGAAGAAATAGCAGAAGAGGAGCAAAGAGGTGGAGGATGCATTAAAGTGTATGAAACCAGGGAAAGCACCGGGTGTGGATGAACTGTTTGTGGAAATGATTAGATCAGCAGGTGAAGTAGGTATACAATGGTTGTATAGGATGCTGATAGTGGTTTGGAAGGAGAACAATTTACCGGAAAACTGTAAAAGGGAGTCATAACACCTATTCTCAAGAAAGGAGACAGGAAGAGGTGTAAAAATTATAGGGGGATAACGCTGAAGTTCTACTGTACATAAATATATGAAAAGATAGTTGAAAGGAGAGTAATAAATAAAATAAAAAGAAGGTGGAGAGAGGAACAGCAAGGGTTTAGGGAACAGAGGACTACAATAGACTTAATCTTCGCCATACGACAGCTGATTTAAAGAAGGTATGACTATGGGAAACAACTTGGCAATAGTATTTATGGATGTGGAGAAGGTATATGATAGTGTGGAAAGGAATAAAGTTTGGATAGCGATGTAGGGGGCTAAAGTGGAAATAGGAGTTGTAATGAGAGTGAAAAGCATGTGTGAGGATTACATGGGCTTTATTAAGATGAAGAATTGAAGGACGTCGTGGTTCCAAATAAAAGATTGAGTGAAGCAGGGAAGTGCCCTTTCACCATTACAAATAGTAATGGTGACAGAAATGGTCACGAACAAAGGGGCAGGAAAACTCGGAGATGAAAGAATGAAAGCCTTTATGTTTGCTGATGACTTGATGGTATGGGGGGAGAAGGAAGAGGAAGTACAGGGACAGCTACAAGAATGAAATGAGGAAGTGAAGGAGTGTGGATTGAAATTTAGCATAGTAACGTGTAACGTGGTGGTAATGACAAAGAAGAGTAAAAAGCCTAATAAAGCTATAAGAGTAGATGGAGTAGAGCTGAGAAAAGTACAGAACGTAAAATATCTTGGAAGAATGATTGAGGAGATAGGTTGAAGTAGAGAGTGTTTAACAAGAATACAGCAGGGAGAGTTGTTCTAAAAGTGAGTAAGAGACCTACTATTGAGAATAGAAGTGCCCTTGAAGTGTAAAGAAGTGTTGTACAGGGCGTAATTTTTACACATTGTTACATGTGTATCAGAAACATGGACAGTGAATGTAAGAGAGTTAATTAAAGTGAAGGCCATGGGTATGAAGTTTGTGAGGAGCATGTTAGCTGCGATGAGGAGAAACAAGATTAAGAATAAAGTTAACAGGGAAAGAGTAGGGGTGCAGGGAGTACACAAGATAATAGAGGAAGCAAGACTAAGATGGTATGGGCATGTATTGTGGATGTAAAAAGAAAGGATGTCAAAGAAAATGTTGGAAATGAAGTATGTAGAAAAAATACTGAAAGAGAGGCCAAGGATATGAGAGAAGCAGATAACAGAACGTATTCAAGTGAGAGGAGAAGAATGGAATAACGGAAGAAATTAAAGGAATAAGACTGGTGGAAGGTTGCAGGAAGATGGAGACATTTGACTAAACTGGCCCAGCCACAAGCTGGAAACAGTTGTTGTTGATGATGATGATGATGATATATTATACACTTGATATATTATAAATAATGTTATGCTTTAATAAAGATGGCAAAGTTGTACTAGGTTATATAGTGTGTTTAATGTTGATGTGTTTTAGATGTGTTAAGTGTTTAAACTACTTATTTCTCTACAGAGATGTATTGTATATTCGCATACAATGTCCATTTCCTGTATTTGCCCTTTATGATAAGATTTAATTATTCCTTTTACATGTTCCTATATAGGTATCCTATTATTCTTTTCAAATTTCCCTTTTCTACCTTTTATGTTTTTGTTTTCTCATCTAGGAAATTGCTTTACACGTTTCCCACTCCCTCCTGATGAGTTCAGATAGAATGAAACCTAGGTCGGGGGATTGGATAGTAACAATCGATTTTCTTCAAGAGGCAGCCATTACCTCATTGTTTATTGGCAGTATTGTAAAGTGTGAGATATATTCTTCTTTTCATTTTATCAGTAATACTGTGTTCGTTCCCTGTTATAGGTTTCTATACCTTCTTTCAAATATAACAAAATACTAATATGTAACAATACTTATGCTTCAAAATGTGTACCATAGATGATTTATCAAAGTACAGTGATTTGTCAGATAAGTAAGCCCCAATCAAAATCAGTTTGAAGCTAAGTACAAGTGATGTTCTCTCTTGAGGTAGAATATTATCAACCAACTGACCTGCTCAGCTGAAGACAACTTGCAGTCTTGCCCCACTGTGGTCATGGATCGTACAAAGTTCATGCAGTGCTGAGAGAAAGCTGAGTAGAATCTGTCCTCGCTAGATATGAATAAGGGCATGCATGCCGGGTGCAGAAGTTGGGCTGGAAGAATGCTCTCACCATCATCACTGCAGCACTGTATTCCCTCTGTTCCTGCAACAAGATGGAGCCAGGGCCCGTTGTCGAGGATGACGACGATTGTTTTTCAAATAATTTTAAACACTCAATATTTTAACCTATAATAATATTAATAATAAATTTGATATTTTATAAACATCATTTTAATTAATAACTTTAATAATAAAAATAGCTTTTAAGGAAAAACACAATTTCTAATTTTAATATAAAACACATAAAGAAAAAAGTCACTGTCACAATAAAAGTAATAAATATGTACATAGGCCTCAAATGATTTAGTATTAATGGATAAAATATGTATTTTAGCACAAATGATTGGCTACCACACTATGTATGAGGGAGATATTAGAGTCAGTCATTCTTTACACCATTAAGGTATTGCTTTCAATTTAAAACAAATCTTTGTTGAAATCACAAATTGAACAGATTGTTTCATATCTATAGATCAAGACATGCAGCTTGGGGTAACTTGAATATGTATTACTACTGTAGGACCTACTTATCCTACCTTTATTAGCCGAGATAATATAGTTTACTCTACTAGTAATGATAATCTTATCATATATAAGATTTAGTTAAAATATTTCTGGGGTACAATTTAAGCAATACATATAATATAATCAAATTTTGAAAGTGCCCTTTAACATTTAAAGCTGGTTTAAATTAAATGAAATAATGTATTATTTAATTTTTAATTAATCGCCAAAATGTAATTAGTTACTTCCTCTTTAGATTCAAACTTTTAAAAATCACACTCAAATAGATAAAATTAATAAAAATCAAAGTTAATTAAAACAGAAACTATATTTCAAAATCTTAACTACCGTAAATAATCCTCCTTAATGAGGGGATGTAGGGGACGCGGGAAAAGTAATTTTTTTGCAGTTTTTGCATCAACAAATTTTGTTTGGCCAAATCAATAAAATATTGCTCCAGTAGAAACATAGAGTTACATTTTCTTCCCATGACGATATCAACAGTCGTTAAAACCCGCCTCGGTGGCGCAGTTAGCTAATGTGCTAGTTTCGTGTTGAGCTAGGCTGCCAAATACGGGGCACAATCGAGGTTCATATCTCAGTTGAGGGAACTGGAAGGGGTTTTTTCTTGATGTTTTTCCACGTTCCCTCCATGCAATTGCAGGTTCACTTCCTCTAAATTAAACCTTCCCAATTCCTAGCCCATTAGTGGGATTAGTACTTAATCGCATAACACGAACGGGTAGTAAGACGTGGTGGTAAATAATAATAATAATTATAATAATAAAAATAGTTGTTGAATATCTGTCATGAGCATAGCACCAATAGATGATAAACTTTTTTAAATGAAGATAAAAAGTTGTCATTAAATTTCAGGACACCCTCGACAGATATTCAACATTTGTTGATATCACCATGTGAGGAAGGTTAAACTCCATGTTTCTACTAGAGCAATACTTTATTTATTTGGGACAAAAAACTTTTGATATAAAAATTGCAAAAATACTGGCCTTTTCTCATGTCCCCCTCTTCCCCTTAAGACTCAATAAACAGTGATTATTCATTTAACCTACAGACAATATTTCCGCATGTGGTTAAAATGAATAACCCATAATTATTAGGCCTTTGGTTTAACATGGTTTTGTTTCTCCTTTCTTAAAAATAGGTTTGTATGTTTTCTCTCTTCTACTATACATCCTCATATTGTTTTGTTTAATTTTGGAATAAAATGTTATATCTTTAAAGTTTAGTTTTGATTATATTTGAGATGTGTTTACCTAATGAACAAGTTAGTCTTTTTAAGTTTAATTTGAATACAATGTTGGTATGCTTTGGACTAAGCTTAGAGAAAATTTTATATCTAATATGTAGAGCATTCATGTTAAACCAAAACTGAAGTTGATTCCAGAGTAGAGGTATAATAGTTGTTCACAAAACATTTGAAAATATTTGGGAAACACATAATACGTCTCAGATGTCAATTTGAATATATTGCATTTTCTAATTCGCAAGTGGTCTAGAGAGTTGCGTTTCACACCAATCTTCTGAGTCTTGTCGCATTGCTTTGCCTGGTTGACCTACCCTCAATTCGCACATGTCATGAATATGGTAAACAATTACTGACACCAAGTTGTGTGTCACATTTAAATTACTTATTTTATTCTACTCCTACGTGATCAGGCCCAGGTGACCATGCGCTACTACAATTCTTCTTTTCCACTCGGTCCTGTCCTTTGCTCTTTGTCTCCACTCAACCCTGTATCTTGCTCTTTGCCTACACTAAGTCCTGCCTCTTGATCTTTGCTTCCACTCAGCCCTGTATCTTGCTCTTTGCTTGCACTAGGTCCTGCCTCTTGCTCTTTGCCTACAATCAATCCTGTATCTTACTCCTTGCCTCCACTCGATCCTGTCTCTTACTTTTTGCCTCAAATCGACCCTAAGCCGATCAGCATCCGGTCTTCGCGGAGCCCATCGCTCCACCTTTTTCTGGGCCTACCCAGTGATCTCCTTATACAAGGAACAAAATACAGTAACTTCATGGGCCACTGATGCGCGTTCATCAACGTGGCACGCTCTGCCCACACGAGGCATTTTCTTCTCATCAATCCCACGATGTTCGTGCTGCTGTACATTTCTTCCAGCTCGTGATTGTACTGGGTCCGCCACTCTCCCATGGTCGCGTATTCTATCGGATCAAAGATCTCTCGTAGAGCTTTCCTTTAGAGGAGATTGTTGTGGTCCTGTTTATTCGCTACCGTACATTACAACGGGTTCGTTTAGCATCTTGTACAGTTTCTACAGGCTGCGTGACTTGATCAACTGACTGAGGCGGTAGTAATTGTGATTTCTCGCTTTGATCACCTTCTCGCATCCTCCTTAAAAATCCCCCCCCCGTATTTTAACTCATATACCCCTTTGTGTGTTCGGTTCCCGACTGTTAGTGGTTGTAGTCACCTCCCTGCATTAGCATGTCCCGAATTCAGCTGAAGGTATTCGGTCTTCTCTTCGCTAAGAAGAAGCCTGATCTTGCTCTCAGCTGCCTCTAGAGTCTCACTCATCCGCATAAGATCCTCTTTGGATCTTGCCAACAGGGTAACGTTGTCGGCGTAAGCCAGTTGCGGGTTCTCACCTCCAACATGGATCACGCCGAAATTCTTGCGGGACGCTTCCCATACAATCTCCTCCAGCGTGGTGTTGAACAGTATGGCCGACAGACCATCTCCTTGCCTAAGCCCCGGAACAATGTTGAAGCTCTTGGTTTGTCAGTTTCCGATTTCTACCTTGCCATTCGTCTCACTCAGATAGACTCTCAGCAGGCTTTCGAGTTTCTTGGGTACTCCAAACTCAATCAGACAATTAAACGGGCTCTCCCGGTGAATACAGTCGTATTCCTTCTTGAAGTCCACTAAAAGTACATGCAGGTCTCTATAATGATCCCCCTCTTCTTGATGAGCTGCCGCAGCACATAGATATGATCCAATTTGGAGCAACCCTTCCAAATATCCCCCATACTATTCGCTGATCAGTACTTCCACTATGGGCTGGATTCTGTAGAGGAGACATCAAGGAAGCTGTTGAGATACTCTTTCCATCCCTCAGTGATGGCATGCTTGTTGTTCAGGACTTTACCATTGTTGTTCTTGATGGACTTATATAAGCTTTTGTAAACCTTCTTGACGAATATGATATCTAGATGTGAGTAAATCCTCACCAAGACAAATATAATAGCTTTGGCTGTTGGATTCTTCTCGAAGAAGTTAACATTTCAGTGCATTTTCCTTGTCTTGTTTCCCAAAAATTCTTCTTTAGCCCCATCAATTATGTCCTTGACATACTTCCTTTTGGCTCTCCCGTGGGCCACTTGAGTTGTTCTGCATACTTATCAAACTGCGCCTTCCCCTGTGTTTCTCTTTGGCTTATCTCCTCTCTATCAACGTCTCTACACATCATTACCAGCTCCAACCTTCTTGCCCTTAATACGTACCATCTCCCAGTTATGTTTTGGATTCTCCCGCCTTGCGTTTTGTTACCCCAATGCTTCAAAGTGGTTGCTGAGTTTCAATTGGAATTCAGGGTGGCATGCAAGAACGTTAGTGAATGCTTAGTTGACCGATAGTATGGTCTCAAGCACACTATCACTCCACCTTTTAACCTATGATGATGCAAGAAAATCCAGGCTAGTGTTCACTAATCATCCACTTAGTCATGTTCTTGCATATGACCCTCATACTTCTTGGAGGAATCTTTAAGATTTTTGACATGTTACTGCAGTATTTTCTTGAGATTCTCCCTGACTGGCTCTCAATTGTACTTGTAGCCGGTTTTTGACTAGAAAGTGGTCATTTCCTAACTCTGCACCTCGTTGTCTTCACATCTATTATCCAGCTCTTTGTTCTGATGTCGATGACAATGTGGCCTATTTGGTTCACTATCCTCCCATCAGCTGAAACCAAATTTCTTTTATATATGTTCTTGCCCGGGAAGTTGGTGCTGCTGATGCACATTCCTTTCGATACCACGAAAATTATGAACCTGACTCCATTGTCGTTGCTCAGTTCATGTAGGCTGTGTCTACCGATAGTTGTTTGGAATATATCGGCTCTCTTCCAACTTTGGCGCTCATGTCACAAACTAGGACCTTGCAATTTCTATTAAGGAGGGCATACACAACCGCTTTCAGCGCCACGTAGAATTCGTTCTTCACTTGTAGCAGGCTGTCTTCAACGGGCCCATGGTAGTTCATAAATGACACCTTGCATACTTTAGTAGCTATGCTTAGCACCAATATTCTGGGGTCAACTGAAGAAAACTCTCAGGCGTTAGTTACCAGAATCCTTCTCACACAAAAACCCGTACTGAGACTTTGTCCCCAATCTCAGTAAGATATTGTTGATTTCCCGACATAGACGGTTCCCGTGTCCTACCAGAGAACCCCTTGCAGCGCCACTAGATCTATTTTGTGTCTCTCGATTTCCTTGACTAGACTGATTGCAACACCCATTTTGTATAAACTACGAATGTTCCATATTCCAAACCGTACACCGCATTTCCATGGTAATGGCCATTACTGCTCAGGGTTTATTTAATGCAGCTGAAAAGCCGTTAGTTTTCAAATACTCGCCCCTAGTCTGACTTTTAAAGAAATCATAATAGTATCCCTCTAGCCCATTGCGCACGATGCTTAACGCCCTTATATTGAATGTTTCATGAATGATCTATATTTCAGTCCATAATTGATTACTCTTAATGTGATTTTTACTTTACCACTCCTTCGGAGAGAGAAAGTATTGTGATCGTAACAAAAATCTAGCTCGATATTTTAATGGATGTCGATGTTTCATGAACCCCTAATCCGAAAAGGTTGGTTTCTCGGTAAGCTGGTATCTGTCTATCTGACTGTTGGTGGGACTAGATTTAAAGCAATTTTACCAATCAAGCTTAAACTTGGTAGGATTCCTATCTAGTGTTTTAATAAGGTTCTCCTGAGGTCCTTTTTTAATTAGCTATCTAAATTAAGGCTAATTTACATAAAAGTGAAAAAACTATTCGCTCAAATTGTCTTGAACGATTTTGATTTAAATTCATATCAAGGTTCAGTTTAACATTTGGCTACAAACCAGATGGCGCGTCTCATTTCCCCAAGAAAATTACTTTGGCAGTAGTTTACATAGGTGGAAATTACTTTGGAGGTAGTTTACATAGACGGAAATTACTTCGAGGGTAATTTACATGGACGAAAATTCCCCCTTTGATCAAATCTTCGCAACTATTTACAATACGTAATAAAAAGTTAATATTAAATAACTTTTATTTGAAATACTCTTTTATAAAAAAAATATTTGTCAAACTATAGGCAAATATATTTGTTAAATAAAGATTTTGGAAATTCAGAATTAATTGTTATGCTCTTTGGAGGACCTGATATTTTCCTCCTTTCTCATTTTTTCTGTAACAGTGTATATTATCTCATTTATATTATTTGATCGAATCTGATTCTATTTTTTCCATTATGTGAATGAAACAATGTATTTTATTTCGTTTAACATATGTTAGCGAGTTTTAAGTAAATATTTTCCATTTAATACAACGTAGCAAGAAAATCCGTGTGGTGCACCCTATCACTTATTTAATTACAACTATTTTACATTCTTCATTTTTTTAGGAAATACAAATAATGTATTCTAAATAATTAGTGGGTGAACCTACTTACCTATTTGAACCATAGGCACCAGCGCGAGATCGTGTGACGCCATTTGTCCCCACAGCATTGCAATCAACGTCCACTCCTGGTTTTCTAAATCTCTGTCCGGGAAGAAAGTTCTACTCAGCAGACGAGCATTGGGTAGTGGCGCGCCCGATACTGATATCGAAAAGAGTGCAAGCCTGGCAACATTGGACACAAAACTATGGTATTGTATAACAGTGGGTTTGTTTCCAATTATGGAGAGTACTGTAAACCTGGCAACATTGGACATAAAACTATGTCATTGTATAATAGTGGGTTTGTTTCAAATTATGGAGAATACTGTAAACCTGGCAACATTAGACACAAAACAATGGCATTTTATAATAGTGAGTTTGTTTCAAACTATGGAGAATACTGTAAACCTGGCAACATTGGGCACACAGCTATGGCAGTTTGGAGACTATGGGGAATGCTGTAAACCTGGCAACAGTGCTTAGGGAAATATATATAATATTGAACAGTCTGCATCCCTTAGCGATGTTCGTGGTAAGGTACAGCTGCTCCAGCAATATTATAATTTGTATATTTTATTTCTATACTCAGATGATTATTACATAACTAAAATAATTGTGTTCATCCCGGATTTTCCGGAACAGTCCTGGTTTTTGGTACATTGTTTGGTAAAACGATTTTTCGATTTTTCCAGATGCAATTTTTTTTATCCCCTGTCGGATTCGACTACATTAGACAACATTTTGAACAATATTTCCTTTCAGTTTTAACTCTTGCGTTACTTCTTTTTGAACGTTACTAGCGACATCTCGTAGTTGTTATTTCAAATATTATTCTCATGTTTCAAATTTGTTGTGTTCTATTTTAACTAACCTTAAAATTATGTTTATAGTTCGTTACACTCGTTTCCTTAGCTTTTCTTTACATTGAAAATTTGACGTATTATTATCATAGCAACAAATAATAACAACCAAATAAAATAATATTGTTTGAGAAAAAACTCTGACAATTAAATTGAAGTTTTGTTGACGATTGTTTGAAGAGGTGAATGAGAGGGGGTTACAATAAGCGCTAATGGACAAAGCTAAGATTGTAATTTGGTAATTTATTTTATAAATACTATTTCCAAGCAGTTATATAAAGAATAAAACGAGATTGTTTAATAGCACAGTACTTTATTTTAGAATTTCAAGTCGAATAAGATAAAAAATAATAAATGATAACAATTTCTAACATTGTGATAAACCAGTTAAATTTACCAAAAATATGCAAGATGCCCTTTTTTTGTGTAGAATGTGTGATCTTTATTTCATATAATGACAAATATTTCTGTATGACTAACGGTTAATGTAATATTAAAAAAAAAAAAATTTAGCCTCCATTTTTCCAATATGGTGGTATTTGCCTAATAGTGACAAAGTAGAACTTGGCAGATTCGTAATCAGCGGGAAAAACTGAGTCAGAATCAATCTAAAAATCTTAATTCCCCGACAAGCCCAGGCCCTGCTAGATGCAGTATAATGAGTCGTCCCAACACCGGTGTTAAACCAAAACTCAGCGGCGTACAGTTCAAAAAGTTGTGGGAAGAACGGCAAGAAAAGAATGGAAAGTTGATCAAACAAGTCTCTAAAATAACAACCTTCATTTCTGCTCATGAAAGTGTTAGTGAAGTGTAAATTTGCAGGTGTCTTCTGAAAATGTTAATAAAGTCATCGAGACTAAAATTACAAATGAGGAAGATAACAATTGTGTAAAAAATACATTCGGTGATAGCTCCGTTGAAAAAGATGGGACCTGTGCAATATTTGAATTTAAACCTGTCCCCGCTCTTTGTCATATTAGCGGCACTACGGCACTACGGCACTACGTGGCTCAGCTTGTGTTGTATCTGAATAGTCCAAGGATTCTTGAGTTGCAGTCTTGATGAATGAACACTTGTCACACACTTCCCAACAAAGAATGAATTAAACTATTTGACTATTGAACGGCAACGGCCTTTCTATATCTCTGGGTCTCTAGTGCTGCTCTCTAGCAATGGTCTTAGAAACCATGTTAATGCCATCTATTAGCCCTAATGAAACTAATACGGAGTACTAAAAATTGGTGCATTTCCGTTGAAAATTGACGCATTTTAAATTATTGTTTTCTTCTCTTTTTATTATTATTATTATTAGCACCGCGTCTTACTACCCGTTCGGGTTAAACGCACTTACGCTAATGTGTAATGGTAGGGTGATTGTGAGATGAAATGGAGGACCTACAGTTTAACGTGGAATCCGAACCACAGTGGAGGTCTGGCATTCCCCACATTCACAAGATGTCTTGTCAGAGGTGAAGGAAGGGTTTGGTAATCTGTGCCGGGACCGAGGATTGAACCCCGGATCCCCAGCACAGAAGTCCAACACCTTACCCCTAGACCACCAGGTCACCTTCTTCTCTTTTTAACGTTTGTTTACCTTATATCATGCTGAGAAACAATTTAATAACGTTGGCAATATTAAATGCTAGACGTAAAATGATTATTAAACTTTTTCATAAATCTTAATCAATTTATTATTAATGGGAATGAATAAAACTCTGAATCAAGGAGATGTAAGACACCAACCCTTTTATTTATTCTTTTTAAATAAATGTTCTGATAGTAAATATTTGAATTTCATAAGACATGATGGTGAGAAATAATTAGTACACACCAAACACCACTGACCACAGAATTATTTAAAATGGCAAGTAACAAATTCACTGAGCTCTAGCAGACGCAAAGACTAAAGTAAAACAGTTGCCGATTAAAATTCGCACCAACAGCGTGTCGACTACGTATCGCTTTCATCCTTGAGCTCAAGGGCGTATGCGGGGTGCATCGGCGACCTTCATGACTATTCGAACGGATCTACACTTGGTTGCGGGATTGCCAATGCTACTTTCAAGGGCACGTATCAAGGCGACAGCGCATAACTAGACTATTTGGATGGAACCCATGGTGTATCACAAAATACCAGGCTGATTTTAGTTCTTTTATGTGCCAATATTCCGAGAAAGTGAGGTATTTATCTGAAAAATTATTTTCAGGATAATTGAAAAATGAGGAAGCACGAGACAGGAACTGGCTGGTATATTCCCAATCTCAAGATTGTATATTCTGTGTACCAGACATGATGTTTGAGAGACCAAGTTCCATGAATTAATTTTCAATGGGCTTTAACGATTGGAAAAATGCCTCGCGAAGAGTGCTAGACCATGAAAATTCACCCGAACTTAGTTCTAGTGTAGGAATTTAAAAATGAGCGGGAATGCAAAAGTGGACATCAACTCTAAGCTGGTCGATGAGTTATAATAGAAAGTAGAATATTGGAGAAGTGTACTAAGACGGGTTGTTGCTGCTGTAAAATACTTAACCGCTAAAGGAATAGCGTTACGTGGAACTCACGAACATTTAGGAAACCTATATGGGGCAACTTTCTTTGTTTGACATAATTCCTAGCAGAATTTGATCACTTTATTGCCGAACACTTAAAACGTTATGCTGATGGAGGATCTGGAAATGCTTCGTACATTTACAAGACAACTTATGAAGAACTCATTATCATCATGGCCCTAAAGGCTCGCGATAAAATCATAGATCAATTGAAAGAGGCAAGATATTTTGGTGTAGTAGTTGACTCAACAACTGACTTTCCCACATGGACCAACTCACATTTTACATTTGTCACAGGATCTCTAGCCAATGATGGTCATCATGTGGAAATAGTTTTGAGTTTTTTTTGCCAAATATAGGACACAAGTCTGAAGATATAGTTAATAGTATTGTGGGTGTTTTTTTAAAAGTTTGATTTGTATGTCGCTAATTGTTCATAGAAAATCGTACGATAGTGCATCTAATATGTCCGGGGTGTATACGGGCGTGAAATTCGAATCGAGTCGCTGTGCCCTCAAGCTGAGTATGTTCCTTGTGCGGCTCACTCCCGCATTGGTTCTTTAGCTACTGGATCATGTATTGAAGCAATATCATTTTTCGGATTACTTTAAGAACTATACAATGTCTTCACTTATTCCACACACAGATGTACCATAGATGCAGCTTAGTACTTCAAAGCCTGTGTAAAACACGGTGGCCAGCTCGACACGATCCTTATCGTGCCCTACGAGAAGACTGGCCAGGCATACTGCAGACTTTTACTTTTCTTGAAAATGATAGCGATCAAAAACCTTCCACCAGAAGTGAAGCTTCTGCTCTAAAATCCAACCTAGAGACACTTGAAACAGCCTTTCCCTATATTCTTTGGGGTACTATTTTAGAAAAGTTCAATAAAATCAGCGTCAAATTTCAGTATGAAACCATCATCTTATGAAAAGTGAAGACATTGCAGTTTACTGGCGGACTTTGTTTTAGAACTTAGGAATGGTTTTGACCGGTTAGAAAACTTGCCAATAGAAACATCAGGTTTAACAGATCATAAATATGACAATCAAAGGAAAAGTAAACGAGCTTTTGCACCTGGTGAATACAGGGACAATGAAGTTTTACTGTGGATTCACACATTCACCAAAAAACCAGCGCAGAAATGAAACGTGCTCACGTGACGAATTCTAAGCTAATCACAAGATTTCCGCCTAATCGGTTCCTGCTGTTTAGCTAAAATTCAGCTCATCTCTACTTTGTCCACTTTGCCTGGGTTGTTTGTCACAGGAGAACCAATCAAATCCCAGAGCCGACTATCTCAAATCATTGCGCATGCGCTCTACAGCCAGGACCTAGCAGACAGCTTCGTTGGCTTTTGTGAGGAGATCTGAAATAACACCTTAATGTAAACCGCGTGTGTCGATGTATTGGATTGTGCCACTACACAGCGTTATAATTTGAAAAAATCCATCGAGAGTGATCTAAAATATTTATGTGTATCCATTAGAAAATAAAATATGTTTATAATCATTCGTTTTGAGTTAGCGTTGCAATACACTATGGGTCAACATACAGCGTGTGAATTGCTGCGCCATTCATTCAGCTTCTGCTTTCTATTTTCAACGAACGTGTGAATCAAACTCTCTTCACAAGAGCTGATAGCTCCCGTGAATCAAGCTCTATTCACAAGAGCTGATAGCTCCCGTGAATCAAGCTCTCTTCACAAGAGCTGATAGCTCCCGTGAATCAAGCTCTCTTCACAAGAGCTGATAGCTCCCGTGAATCAAGCTCTCTTCACAAGAGCTGGTAGCTCCCGTGAATCAAGCTCTCTTCACAAGAGCTGGTAGCTCCCGTGAATCAAGCTCTCTTCACAAGAGCTGGTAGCTCAGGAAACGTCCACAAAAGTACAACAATTTGCAAAGATGTTTTGAATTTTTGGAGGAGACTAAACAATTTAAACTGCTGATGTTTTCAAGAAAGCTGACGAATTGAATAACATGTTTCAGGGTGATCTAAAATCATTAATATTTGAAAAATGTTTACATTTGAAAGCAATGCTTGAGCAGCAGACCCCTTAAGATGAAACATATCAGAGTCTGATTGAAATAAGCAGGTTTCCATGCAAGTAGGATATGGTGGAGATGTACTCAAATGTTGATATAGCTCTTAGGAATGCTTTAAGTGCGCCGGCAACGAATTGCACTGGAGAAAGATCATTTTCTACACTTCGCTGCGTCGAGAATTATTTAAGAAAAAGTTAACAATAACATTATTGTTGCTACTGCATTTATTTTTAGGGAACAATTTATTTAGTTGTAATATTTATTATGTTAGTATGTACAAAAATATGAAGCAGGCGGTAAAAAGCGTATATATTAAATTGCCATAGTTATAATGTATTTTTTTTAAACTTGAAAATGACCTGCCTCGTTGGCGTAGATGGCTAACACACTTGTCGTGTTGAAGCTCGACTGCTGAGGATGGGGAGATCAAGGTTCGAATCTCGGTCGGGTGAACTGGGGGTGGTTTTTCCTAAATGATTTTCCACTCTCTTTCTCCACGCAAATGCGTGTTCACTTCCTCTAATTCAACCTTCCCAAGTCCAAATTCATTAGAGTAATTAGTACTTAAAGCGTATAACCCGAACGGGTAGTAAGACGCGGTGCTAAATATTATTATTATTAACTTGAAAATGGTATGTACTCAAAATTGGCGGCCTAGCACTAACAGGGTAAATATTGTAAATAAGTTATTTTTAATACCGGAAACTCACTTTAGCCCCCGGGGGAATCTGTGTCTGTAAAAAGTGGTGTGGGGAGCGCAATGTCAACAAGGGCCTGGTGGCCGTCAACATGTATATCCTTCCGCCAGTTCCAACATGCGTAGAATGCGCGTGTATTGTAGACAGACAATATTACGGGTGTGGATGTGACCGGTTTTGGACTGGGCCTAAGTGGTCTTGCTTTCCGGAAAATATCCGTCTAGCATATTGCACTAACACGTTTAAATATAAGTGAGACGGCTTTTGCCATTCGTACTTAAGGTTAACTTCAAGAATTTTGATTGTTTTTCAATCTTATTTTCGGAAACGGTTTGTTCAAGAATAGAAATAAAAATAATATTTCCTAGACTTGTTATTTTCCGTTTACGATTTTGCTGTCGAACACGTTGTTTGCAGTGTATCAACTTGTCGGTCAATTGGTCAATTGGTCAATCCATCTCGACACTAGTACACCAGTAGGTCCTCTCATGTCGAACAGTTGTATATCTTATCACATGCTCCTAAACGTGTCGATCTCTTGGCACATTCAAGTTTGAAACATGTTTATTTATTTGGTCAACCAGTCGGCTGTCGATCAATTTGTCTTCTTATGCATAGGTTGGTCGACCAGTTGGTCCTAGTCTTGTAGGCCACTTGACCTACGTGGCATTCGAACATTCTTACAGCTTTTCGGCCGGTTTGTGAGATGCCGGTCATGAGCTCTGTTAACTATTATAGTAATAACAACGAAAAGTAATAATTATCTGTTTACTACAAATAAAGAACTCTAGAACCTGCTCCGGTGCTAGCATGGACTCTAAGGCGTCACTCTCGTCGTAGACAAGATCGTTAGAGACAGGAAGATCGGGGTTCAATCTCCGTCAGGTGCACAGAGGGTAGTTCTATTATACATAGTTTCCCACTCTCTCTCTACGCAAATGCGGGTGCACTTCCTCTAAATTCAGCTTTCCTAGTCCTTAACTAATTAGGGTAATTAGTACATGTGAGTATACCGTGAGCGGATAGTAAGACTCGGTGCTAACAAAATGATAAAGGAACCCTTAAACTTTCATCATTCAAATTATTTCATTAAATTTCCTAGTAATACATTTTTTTTCTCTTCTAAGAGCACATTTTGTAAATATAGGCCTAATAGTATTCGGTACAATAAATAATTTACGACATGTGTAATAAGTACATTATTTTAAATTATTGATGTTCAATTAATCTTAGTAGCCAGGATTCAAACTCAAGACCACACCTCCCGAGTGAGCCATGCAGTGACCATTCATGTTCTAAATTATTACTAAATAACAGTGAAGCTGCTTAGCGGAAATAGGAGGTAGCGCTATGACAACAATGGTGTGAACCATCCCAAGTTACTTTCCCAT
>CABFOW010006762.1:0-14704 GCA_902141385.1 Timema californicum
TCTATTTTTCTAAATTTTTGGTAACATTAATTTTGTTTTATTTTGTATTGAATCCCTCTAATTCTAGAGCTTGGATTACAACCTGATCTTCTCAAGTCTTCTCCAGCACCACATTTAAAAGCTCTCCAAATATTTCTTTTCCATTTCTCTAAGAGTCAAAGTTTCTGCTCCATACAGCGCGATCCTCCAAATGTAGCGTTTCATCAGTTTCTTCATCAGTTCCAAACTCAACTTGCTGGACAGCAGTAACCTCTTCTTGTTGAAAGCCTCCTTAACCTTGGTGATCCTTGATCTAATTACCTTGTTGCAGTAGATATCCTTTGTCAGCAGACTTCCCAGGTACTTTAACTGCTCTACGTTTAACAACTCTTCATTTACAATTTTCAGCGGTCGTTCATTTTTTCAAATCCCACGACATTTTACTTCTCAATGCTTCTGATCTCCACGCCATATCTTCTTCCTATCTTTACCAGCTGGTCCCTCATTTCCTGCAACTCTTGTTTATTCTCGGCCAGCAATGCTAGGTCAGCTGAGTATTTTACTGTGTTGGTGACGCGTCCTCCTATTCAGAAACTGCCACGTCCCTCCAGGGATTCGCTGACCAGTCACTTTCCACACAAGTTGAGCTGACTGGGTGACAAACTTTAATATAATTAATTTAAATATTTTTTTAATCAGACAAGATTTAAAGCCCAGCTTTGCAGTCAATTTCTCACTCTTCAACACTCCCTCTTAGGTTGATTAATTATTAAACACAGATACTCGAGACAAACTTGCTTCAACCGTTAGCAAATATATTTTCTGGGTCTAAGCAAAATGAACTTGTTTGGTGTTTGCCACAATAAAAATATGTAGATTGCTATATATCTCCTGAATTGTTAAAAACAACTTAGGAAAATAGAAAACAGTTCATATATTCACAAAACTTACTTATTGCGATAATTGATATCTCAATCTCTAGTAAGCATGTGCATCCTCAGATGTGTCAACAACGGTACTGAATGATAAGAACATGGTTCTTCTTGGTTCCCATATTCCTGGGAAAGTTATTTGCAATGTTCTCGCAAATGTGAAAGAGATATTTGCTTCCTGTACTTTTATTCATATTCTTTTCCTGTGTTAAGAAGGGAAACAACAACATGCAATACAAGTTGTCAAAGATAGGGATGGAGATAGAATGACGGGTGTATAATATGTGGTCAACCCACCCTGGAGGTTGTGGAAATAGCTGTTAACCCGCATGCGTCCAACGAAGCGAGTGAGCTTTATACTTGCACAAAAATCATACAATGTGTTAACTGATGCCGGATTGTATTACATACAGCCCACTGTGATTTGTATATTTCAAGACCTAAAATCTAATCATGAATGAGTGAAAATGGCTTTGTTGAAAAAGATAAGACAAAATAGGAATAAATACTAGTAAAAAGAGAAAAACACAAATTGGCTTTTACAGCAAAAGGAGGAACATTCTTTATATTTGACGCTGCTGCCTTTAAGAAAGGGTTAATGGGCTGATGGGAAGGGCTATGTCCTATATTTTGAAATTTTTAGCAAAAAAAAAAACTCTTCTGGTCAAAATAAATAAAATAGTGTTTAAGAAGATACGTTTGGTTTAATTTTCTACACTCAATAAGTAAAACAGTTCTTGAATATTTTGTCCTGGGCAAGATGGAATGTGATAAGAGACTTTTTTAAACGGAGATAAACGGAGATAATTAAATTTTGTGATTTGAGAACTGTTGAAATTAATATATGTATAAATATAATCTAAACGTACCCACTAAAACAAGGTTTGATTTAATGTGACATAAAAAGGTTTTTTTTCTATAAAAGTTGTAAAAATACTAATATGAACTCGTGTTCCGTTCCACCCCACCTTCCTGTGACGTCATGACAAGTTACGATGAGATTTATCATTTTGATGGATTTACTTTCTATTCGGAGGGTTTTAAAGATATATTGTAACCAAAAAAAACATAGATTCTTAAATAATTATGAAAAATAGTCTTACAATACCGAAAAATAAATGTTTGTGACTTAAAGTAGTTGTTTTTACTAACGTATTTTTTAAAATCGTCTTCAACTAAGGATATTTGGTTTATTCATGAAAATATCCTGTATAAATCTTCCTGCCAGGATGTGGATTAAAAAATTCCGTGGAAACATAAATTTATTTGGAATAGGAAACAAGAGAAGGGTAATTATGAACTCCAAGTAAATGCTGTCCGGGCGCAAATAGTAGAGTGAGTGTGTACATTCGTCAGAGGAAGAAGGGTAGTGTTATCAGAACATGGACAAGAAGCATTGTAGGGTAAACTACTCATTTTCTTCCCTATTTTTCCATTTTGTACATTGTCGTCTTTAGTGTAGTAGTGCTTAAATTAGTGCTTAGGCGCGTCAAGTTAAGATGAAACCCGCTTCGCAAAATAGCTTCGAGTTGGCAAAGTAAGCAGCGTCGTTAAGGAAATCGATATTTCCCCCCTCTTCCTACCAACAACCCGCAATCCCTCGACCTAGGTTTCATTTCTATCGGAACTCTTCGGGAGGAGATTGTAAGACGTGAGTTGCAACTTTTCTAAAAGGGTAAGACATAAAATGAATGGTAGACAAGGGAAATTGGTAAAGAATGATAGGAGACATAAATGGGGACGTATAAAAGGAACGATCAACATCAAAGATAGACAAAGCGTTTTTAACGGAAAGGAGGGGAGTATGTTGTAAGGAGCTCCTTAGGGAAAATCTCTTTCACTATTTTGAGTCACAAGAGAGAGGGGTATGAAAAAATAAATTGAACAAACACGATGGGGCTTTCAAAATTATAGAAAACTATGTAACGCTGTAATCCTGTTCCGATTCGTGTCTTACTACCCGTACGGGTCATTATATTTACTACTAAAGGAAGGAAGGTATTTTTTAATTTATTTCTTAGCATCCTGTCTTACTACCCATTAAGGCTATACGCATGTATACTAATTAATTTACTTTGTTAAGTGTGAGAAAGGTTTTATTTAGAATAAATGTACTCGTATTTGCATTAAGAAAATAGGAAACAATTTAGTAAAAACCATCCTCAGTACATCCGAACGAAATTCTAACCCCGATATCTCTGTCACCAACAGTCGATAGAAACGCCTTAAGTCATGCGGTCACCGGAGCGTGTAAGGAAAGTATTATTTATAGGAAGTGTTCCCTCATTTGCACGTGGAAAGTGTTCACCGTGCAGAGAAATGAACCCCGAACTATTAGTCAATGGTAAATTAAACGAGACTAATACCTTTATTTAATACGTTTGTTAAGGTTGTGTTTATTAACTAAGCTCCTGCTTAAGTGGCCGAACGGTCTAAGGCGTCACTTTAGTGTTAAGACTGGGCCTGATGATGACGGAGAGATCGGGGTTTGAGTATGCGTAGGTTGTAATGAGGGTGCTATTTTTTCCTAAACGGTTTCCCACTCTCCTTCCACGCAGATGCAGGTAGATTACCTCCGAAATGAGTCTCGGCACAGATTTATCTGATTACCAAACCCTTCCTTCACCTCTGACAAGACATCTTGTGAATGTGGGGGATGCCAAGCCTCCACCGTGGACCGTGGTTCGGATTCCACGTTAAACTGTAGGTCCTCCACTTCATCTCACAATCACCCTACCATTACACATTAGTGTAAGTGTATATAACCCGAACGGGTAGTAAGACGCGGTAATAATAATAATAATAATAATAATATTAATACCTCTAAAATGCTTCTTTCCTCGTCCTACCCCATTAGAGAAATTAATTATATATATAACCTAAACAGTAAGACGTGGTGATTAAAAAAAACATGGTTTGTACCAGTGACCCGCGCTGGTGGGCGCGCGGACTAAATGTCAAGTTTATCTAGTCTGGTTTGCTAGTGACAGAGAGGACGGGGTTTGTATCCCAGCCGGGTTTATTGGGGATGGTTTTCCCTATGAGACTATGTAAATACGATTACATTTCTACAATTCTACCTTCCTCATTCCTACCTTATTGCTGTATGTAGTTAAATGCGAATAGCTAGAATGAGTGGCGGGCGTGTTGAAAGTATATATAGTACACTCGATTTTCTCGTTGGGGGCTCCACCCCCCCCCCCAAACCCCCAGTGAGTTTTCTTTGCAAGTGGATGTAAATTAATGTAATTCCAGAGCCGTTTTTTGATAGGTCCAACCACTTAGGCACAAAAGACCTCCAATAAAAGTCCGCACCGATTTTAAAACTGCTCCGCCATTTTAATTTTTTTTCGGGAGTAAAAAAAAATATTTAATTTTTTTTTAATTTTCTCGTCGGTTACAGGCTATAAGCTATAAGTTTGCCATATTTCAAATTTATAACTCATCTGGAAGTGGGTAAACATTAATGTCAGTCAGTGAGTGAACCATGTGGCTTTATAGTAGTATAATTTACATTCAACGTGGTGCTAAAAAAAACTTTATAAACGTGAACGTGTCGGTAAGATAAATATATTCTCAGAGGTTGGTTTCAAAATTGAAGTTATGTCTCCGGGGACCTCTCTGGCTATTTTGTACAAGGTTTATATTCCCATAATCCACCGGTTGCTAGATAACTCAGTGTTTGTTTCAACTTCATATTATCCTGATGCTTTTTTTATGATATCCCTGAGTCATTACCATGTCACAAAAACCTGTGTAGCTAAATAGTAAAGGAGGAATATTCTAAGAAGTCGGAATGCTTTTTAGTGGCTGCAAATTTTTAAACTATTTTCTTTTTTAACATATTATTATAAATTATAAAATACCCTATAGTAATATACGATATGAACTACAATTCAAATTTCATAGGAAGAGCCTCATCTGACAGAAAAATTACCAGATCTACTTTCACGTGCTTATACGTCAGGTCATGTGATCTGCAGCTGTCACTTTTGATGGACAGTGACAATATTCAATGGATAATTTAACGTGAAGTTCTGTAGGCCTACCAAATGTACAGTACCTGCTTCGATGGTTGAATGGAGCAAGGCGTCACTTTCGCCATAGACTAGACTGCCGATGACAAGAAGATTGGGGTTCGAATCCCAGATGGGTGTGCTAAAACTGTTTTTTTTCTTATATGGTTTTACACTCTCCCTCCACGCATACAAGGATACACTTCCTATAGATTAAGCCTTCCTCATACCTAACACATTAGCGTAATTAGCATATCAGCGTATAACCTGAACAGGTAGTAAGATGTTTGTATATATCTTAAATGCACAGTTTTAAAAAAAATTTCCATTTTTAAATTCAATTCTGTGCAGTTCTAAATAGAAGAGAGTCTGTCGTTTAAAATTATTCAATTAAAGAGATAAATAGGTTAAAAAGTCAAGATGTATTGATCTTATAGTTGGTAACATTTTTTTATCTTAAAGATTTACCTTAATATAATCTTGGCATTATAAATCAAATTTTTTACAGTTATAAAAAAATATTTGCATTATAATTTGATCAATACTCACGAAATAACACTAATATTTTAGTAAAATGTGATCATCGCTGACCTAAATAATATAGGTTGGTATTTTTTAAAAGGTCCTTTCTACCAACATTCAACTATTTAGATATACAAGATGAGCTACTAAAACAGTATAAAACAGGTTTTACATGGTGGGTCCACTAAAAAGTTTATATATATACACAGGATGGGTCAGAAAGTGTTGACACATTTAATAACACTATATCTTTACCATTTAAAAAAAACTAAAAACTTCAAATTAAACTTAAAATAGCAAGAAAATATTGACAAGTTTCTGCATACCCTTGAATTATTCATTTTTTTACCCAAAAAATGTCCTTAAGATGGCCACAATTATATGACACACACTGTTGTATGCGCTCCCCAAAAACTTGACACGACTTTGCGCAATGTCTATTGTTGAATTTATTCAGTTTCCACAATAATTCGTTTAAGTTCCTGAATTGTTCTTGAGCGAGTCGCATAAACATGACTCTGTACCATACCGAACAAGAAACAGTCCAAAGCTGTTAAGTTTGGTGAACGTGGTGGCCAGGTGACGTCTCCAGATCGTGAAACAAGGTGCCCAGGAAATATTGATGTTCTACCTTTCTGAACCCTGAACTACAACATATTGTCCCAGCATGATGGTACGCCGACCCACATCGGCCGACTCCAATCGACTACCCTCCGGTCGCCCAACTCCGTCACAAACCAACCGCCCGGCACTGGCCTTTTTCTTGTGGGACATGATTAATAATCATTCTTACAAGACTCGCTCAAAGAACTATTCAACAAGAAACATTACGCAAAGTTATGTCAAGATTTGAGAAGCACATACAACAATGTATTGCATATGATGGCGTCCTTCTTAAGAATATTGTTTCAAAAATTAATAATTCAAGACTATGTTGAAAATTGTCAATCTTTTGTTGTAATTTTAGGTTCAATTTGAAGCATTTAGTAGTTAAAATAGTAAAGAAATAGTGTTATCAAATGTGTTATCACTTTCTGCGCCATCCTGTATCTTTGTGTGTAAAAAATTGGGGGAAGAAGGAACAGATGTATACTAAAATGTTAATATGCCAAACTAAACGTGATATACATGTATAGTACCGCTTATTACTACTCGTTCGGGTTATACGCTCAGTGAATATTAAAAATGATAAAGTTTAACAAAGTTCGGTATTTTTGATATAAGCTTTCTTTTCTCAAACCCACTAACTCGTTGCATTCTAAGAACGCTTTCCGTTCCGTTGGATATGCCAACAACAATCGATTATTTGACATATTAACAGGGTTAGTTGTGCAGTAGGAATCTGTAAGGCACTATAATAGTCGAGCAGAAATTCCTAAACGTCAGAGACCAAGGAGGTTTATTACGTTACTGCCTTCCGGCAGTTGTAGAACAAACATGGTAGGAGGAAGTTACAAATTCCAATACAGTTGCGTTGTGACCCCCCATATTAAATTAAATTACATCATTAGATTCACAAATATCAATTCTACGCTCCTATAACAGTTATCTTTCGTTTCCCGGGCATTTAGCTCTTAATGATCATCAACAATTTGTGGATTTTTGGAGTTTTCACTATGAAAAATGACATCTTTTGAACCATTTATGAATAGGGTCAGAGAAGATAGTTTTATGTTCATTCCAGTAATCACCAAAACTCGTATAGTCTACTATATATATATATCACCACGTCTTACTACTTTTTCGGGTTACACACCTATGTACTAATTACACTAATGGGTTAAGGATTAGGAAGGTTTAATTGAGATGAAGTGCACCCGTATTTGTGTGAAAGTCAAGTGGAAAATCGTTTACGAAAAACCACACTCAGTACACCCAACCAGGATCGAACTCTGATCTCCCAATCATCGGTGGTCTAGTCTATTGCAAGAGTGACGCCTTACACCATGCGGTCACCGAAGCTGGCTGTAAGCTAATATTAAAATTACAAAAGCCCATTGCTTGTTTTAAGTTTTTATGCTTATATTTGAACACCCCATTTTTGAGGGGGTCCATCAATTCCAAGAGGGGTTTGTCAGTTTCCGGTGTGATTTAGCACGACCGCCCCCCACCTTACTGATTGTAGGCTCATACACAGCTCGTGTGTAAAATCCACTGTCATGAAAAGGTTCGGACGTCAGTAAGAATGTTTTTTACTTGTTTTGTATATCGCTCTCATTACAAACATGTTCGAAACACACCGTTTTATTAAATACGTGACATTGACATATTTTAAAAAGGTAGACTGATCACTCTCATGAAAGTTTAGTGAGTTATTTTTTGTTTGTTTTTTTAAACAAATAAAACGCCTTTCAGATAGCTGTTGTGTAATATTATATACCCTCACACCAATGAGCGTGGGGGCTAGGCGTTACATTTGGCCATTCTGGTTCACCGCTGACTGATAGGACAGGGTTTGAATTCCGTCAGAACGTATTCAGGTTATTTTCTTCTTCCCAGCAAATCAGAGTACTTTTTCTCTAGATTATACCTACCTTCCTTATACTTATCAAGACACGGGGGATCAACATTACACACACTGAGTGGATCTTATCGTAAAAGTGTAAACCTATTTTTTATTAATTTTAACATTTTATAGAAGGCATAATGAACTAGTAAATATTAATAGGTTCTTAACTACCTTAAAACCCACCTTGGTGGCTGCATATTCTAAGGCGTCACTCTCGCAATAGACCATACAACCGATTACGGGGAGATTAAGGTTCGAATCCCGGTCGGGTGTACTGAGAGTGGTTTTTCTTAAATTGTTTGCCACTTTTCTTACACGAAACTTCAGGCACATTTGTTTTAAATTCAACCTTACTAATTTCTAACACACTAGCTTAATAAACGCATATGTGTATGCACCGAAAGGGTAATAAGACGCGATGACAAGAATAAAAACTACCCTAAACATTACAATATCATGTCCAGAATATCTTTAGAAGTACACGGTCAACCTACGGGCTCCAATATTAGAATCACCTGTACACGGTCAATATAAATATGAGCTTCAAACCACGTGACTTTATGTATGAATATCTGAAAGTAGATTTAGTAATTTTTAGAATTGTCATAATAAAATTATTTTTTAACGAATCAAATTTTAGTTTGGTTTTCTGATGATAGAGAGATCGGGGTTGAAATTCCAACCGAGTATACTGACTATTTTCCTAAATAGTTCCTCATTCTACTTCCATGCAAATTCGAGTACCTATCGTCCAAACTCCTAATTTCCTAATCGCTACCCCTTTAGTTTAATTAAAGAGGTTAAAAATAAAAACAATTGACTTTTTTTTGTAATACGCATGTCTACACATACAGACTATTCACAAAGAACAGAAACATTCATTTTTCTCAAACTGGAACCAGAAATGGAACATTAAAATGTTTATTTGGAGAACCTGGAACAAGAACAAGAACAAATAAATATTATAGTTCACTCCCTGGTTTAAAGTCGTTCCAGCGCTCCTCTGTCACCCTTTGGTCTCTTAGCATCCCTCCCCGTGACCCAAGCATCCCTCCCCTTATGAAGCCCCAGCATCCCTCCCCCAATGAGGCCCCAGCACCCCTCCCCGTGACCCCAACATCCCTCCCTCTATGGGGCCCCAGCATCCCTCCCGCTATGAGGCCCCAGCATCCCTCCCACTATGAGGCCCCAGCATCCCTCCTCTATGAGGTCCCAGCATCCCTCCCGCTATGAGGCCCCAGCATCCCTCAAGAGGTGGTACAGTTCACTTTGTAAACGAATGCTTTAGCGCAGTGTTAAAATATAAGTGTATAACATTTCACACACAATATTTTTTTTAGCATTCGCTACCGTTTCCAGCCTGTGGTCAGTTTTTTATTCAAGCCATATGTTTTCCACTAACAGCTGGCTAGGCCTGTCGTAGCATCATATTCCTTATAATCCAACTTGAGACTAGGACAAGCACAACATCCAGTCCCCGGCCGTTAATTTGTCGCTGTGAAAGGGTAGACTCACATTTCAGCTAAGATACATTTTTTGGCCATGCCGGGAATCGAACCTGGGACCCATAGCTCAGTAGACAGACACGCTACCAACTGAGTTAGCGTGTCGAATATTCACCCACACAAATGATATACACAATTTATAATACCAACATCTTTGACTGTTGCTGCTTGCAACACAAAAGAGGACAATGTGTTGGAGACTACACAGCGGTCAACCAACAAACAGACTGGAGGATAGTTTTCCTCTGCCCCCCTCTGTTTTTAACGATTCTTCTTACAGAATTAAGAAAAGTTGCAGACGTTTAGAAATCCCGGATTAATAATTTCTAAGTGATTTGAAATGTTATAAAACTGTTTTCGTTAAAATGCAGGTGAAAGTTCTGAGCAGTTAAGAAGTTTTAATTTTATGATAAAAGTGTGTTTTTTTTTTTTTTTTAAGTGTGAAAACTTACATAAAACCCTATATTTTATTTAAATGTTCTGTTTTGACCCTATCAAAACATTACTTTATTAGATAGATTAAGACTAGATTTAGGTTTCTAACCTTTTGCGTGAAGCGTTGTTGAATTTATTTTTAACTTTGAATTCAAAATTTTAAACCTATTACCTAATCAGAAACCTGCTGATAGTTTTTGGTCTACATTGTATTGAAAACGATATTGAAAAATATCAATCCTTTTCTTAAATAATATGGAATTTCCAAAACTCTGCAACTTGTTTAAATACATTAATGTGTAGCAGCACCCTTATGGAAAGGAACGTAAATTAAGGTCCATATTTTTACAGGTTGTCTAAAGAAAAAAATTGATGTTTGGAATTTTAAGTTCAATATTGCTTTAGTAGATTCATTTAATTTTTTTTTTTTTACAATTACTAATCCCAACAGTTCTGTTTAGTACCCTGAACCGTATATATAATATGATGATGTAAAATAACTTTCAAGGAATATTTTGTTTAGCCTATTTTCATTTTGTGTAGTTTATTATTTGTGTTGTTTTTATTATTTGTTCTTATGAAGTTTTCCACCTTTTTTTTAAAAAAAATGTTCTTTGGAAATTTCCCGCCATTTTCGAGGGTTGGTAGTGATTTGGAGGGAAACTCGCTGTTTGTTTCGTCGTCATAGAGTCGAGTTCATCAAGTGCGTGTGTGCCATAATGGGCACTCAAAAGAAGGTAAGGCTCCGTCGTTGGTGAAGCTCGAATTAGAAGAAACTTAAGGTTCACGTAACGTAATATTCGCATAGACTTCATGTAACATTCACTCAATGTAAATAAACTAGTGTTGTGATCAGGATTAACTTAACGTAACTTAACAATTCGAACAAAACACAAGACAATAAATTTGGACTGTTTGAAAACAAATTGCTCACTAAAATTAAACCCAAATATTTATGGTTGATTAGGCTGCCAATACTTGTCATACAAGCTTTATTGGATGTACAAAATAAAGTGTAACAAGAGGTTACGACGGTTTTTGATTTTACGAGATGCGGGCAAACTATATCGATAATGTCTGTACACAAGAAATAAAAAAGGTTGTACTAAATATAAGTATCCTTGTTGAAATGACTCGCAAAATGATTGGTTGGCTAGAACACATGGTAACCTCGATTTAACGTTCACTCAACGTAAAAAGTATATCCTGGACAGCTCTTAAGTTACCAGCTTTGGTGGCCGCATAATCTAAGGCATCACTCTCGCAATATACTAGACTGCCGATGACGGGAAGATCGTGGTTCAATCCCGGTTGGGTGTACTGATGGTGGTTTCCCGCTCTCTTTATATCGTTACCTCCAGGCAAATGTGGATACACTAACTCTAAATGCAACCTTCCTCCTAAGTAGCCCACTAGTTTAATTAGTGCATAGGTGTATAACCTATACGGGTAATAAGACGTGGTGCTTAAAAATAACTTACGTTAAGTTTATGTTAAGTTAACTTTTGATGTTTTCCATTTAAAACACGAGAACCTTTACGTTACGCTACGTGAACGTTAATTTTATCGTGATCCTAGCATAAGCTATTCTGATTTAATTGGTATACAGTCCACTGCCTTTGTTTTTCACCCCGACTTCTTTTAACGGCTAGATTTAACAGGTTATTTTCTATTTAGCATGGGTATAGAGGAATTTTAACAAAAACTTTTAATTGCGATATAAAGTCCTATCAAAGATCCGTGATGCTCACGACAAAATATATTCAATAACTTGGCGTATGGGAAGAAAATTAAAAGAAACGTTTCTTCTGAAGAAATATTTTATTTATTTTAGACCAAAAATATTTGTATATAAACAACTAAAAAGATGTTTACCTAAAATAAAATACTTTATAAATCAACTTACGTCAAAGATGTCGTGGACTGGTAGGTTGATAGCTGCATCAAACGTATTCACACGTGTGAAGTGTTGGATTGGATTAAACGATTAATAAATAGCTTGAAAGATAATACGTTTGGCTTATACTTTTTTCCCCATACATGTTCAACCAAATATTTCATATGTGCTTACACACTGTTAGAATTATTATGTACGAGTGGTTAGCAAAATTTCGTTGTTTATTCATTGCATTTTAAAATATCACATACGTATATTAGTTTACTAACATATATTTATAGATATTTATATTTGTTTTTTATTCGGATATCGTTATAAAAAAACTAATCATATATAAATAACAGTACTGATAAACATAAAACAGTGCTAATTATAATTTTGTGTTGACGCGCCTTAAAAATCCTCCTCTAAACACAAAACAATTCAACTGGATCCTTAAGAACAATGTTTACCTAATTTATTAGTTATACATTGATACGCTACAACATATTTTTAATACAATATACATATTTATTTAAATTATAAAAATAAAATATCACCGCTAGTTCACAGTGGGCAAAAAAAATCTAATAAAGTTTTAGGCGAAAATAATTCGTAAGAGAACCAAAATCGTATATAATTTAACTTTCAAGTGGATTTAAAGATGATTATTTTTTTATTGTAGTTATTTATAAACATATTTTGTGAATCTTTTTAGTCACATGTCGAATAAGTTAGTGGTTATTTGAGATATTAAATATTATTCTTACTTAGGATTTAATTAAACGTGCGAAATCTCCTTCCCTTTTACGGTTACATTTTATTTATTTATTACGTTTAATTTTTTTGTTTGTTTCACATTTGGTTACCGAACGTGACTCCTTTTTTTTTCAATTTTTTTAAAAATCACAAACAAACTAAAACACGTTCGATGGATTTGAGATCGTTGCACAAGTGAGCATTTTTTTAACTTTATTTTTTAGATTATTATGATGGTATTAATAATAATGATGGACGCTACGCAACACGTGTCATTTTATTATCCCGCTTTAAAGGAAGCGCCGTCGTGTGTCCCACTGAGGTCAACAGACATGACGTTACTGGGACGCCCTTGTCATCGGCCGTTGCTTTATGAGCGGCGGTGTTGTGACATGCGCAAAGAGTTCCTCCACCTTCTCACGTGTGTGGACCATGTGATCGCTCCCCCACTTCACAACCACCCTCAGACAGCGACACGATACACGATCATCTTCCACCCTCTCTTTTTCAACACTTCACTACATTGAGATTAACATTTGAACACATACTTAGCCGTCAACCTCGTCTGTTTTAGTTTGCCCATGGTGTAAAGGTCAGGGTTCGAATACCAATTGGATGTACCGAGGATATTTTTTAATGAATGGTTTTCTATTTTTCTCCCACCTCCACGTGGGGTACATTTCTTTTAAATTCTACCTAGTTACTGTCGACCTCTGTGATCTTGCCTCAGGACCCATGTTCGTGGGTTCAAACCCAGTCAGGGTTGAAGGCTTCTTATTGAACGATAAAAATCCGTAGCACAACTTACTTCGGAGGTGAGGTA
Source organism: Timema californicum (assembly GCA_902141385.1). Taxonomy (NCBI): domain Eukaryota; kingdom Metazoa; phylum Arthropoda; class Insecta; order Phasmatodea; family Timematidae; genus Timema; species Timema californicum. Next base: position 13,357 of record CABFOW010006762.1, read on the forward strand.
AAGCCGTCGGTCCCCATGTCGGTTGTGGCATTTAAAAGAACCCTGGAAGGTATGTGAATATACCTTTCCTGGGAAAATTGGTAGGCCCTTTCGCTCTCGCTCAAAGAAATTCTCGTGTGCTGATATAATCAATTGTTTCATTTCAAGTGTGCGTTAAATACCTCTTTATGTCCCCTGCCCTAGTAGTGTATGTGTATACAACTCTAACTATCGATCGAATCAAGTCGTACGCCCTCCCCCCTCCCGACCTTCCTATCTAAATCCTTTGGACTCTTTATTCTGGAGAGAGATAAAGAGCTTAGTGTATTTTTCTCCAATAAATGATTTGACAGACTTATAATAGCTGACTGAAAACGGTTGTAGGAGGATTCGAATGAAGCCAGGGATTTTTAAAAGAGCACTGATTCTAAGAAGTGAAATTTGTTTGCAAATGAAAGTACACGTAGAACTTCTTTTATTGTGATAAGGTAATAAAATATATTTCATGTAAGCCCATTAATAACATTTAATTTTTATCCTATCTCTTTGGGAGTTGGTTTGTGGATCTATGTTTATAAAGCTATTTTTACTCATTTTAATGAGAACTACAAAATCCTAAAACTCTGAGCACTGTTTTTTTTTAAAACCTTCCTGCATAGTTTAAAACTTGATCACTAATGATCATTATTCACATCACTCTTTAATGAGTGAACACCTAAATTTGATACAAGATGCATACGGGATTAACATCGTTACTCGTAATTCTACGCCAGCCAAACATTGTAATTATTATCCCGCGGTTAATATCTAATTAATTGATTACGGTGTGTGTGATAATAAAACTTTTTTGAGCTGTATCAAGTTTGAAGAAAAAGAACACTAGGATATAGGAATCTAACCCGGGAAACTTGGATTAGCGCCACGGGTTTGATTACCGAGTCCAGAAGTAATTATTCCCTGTTATGGATATGCTATTTGTTGTGGCGGTATTCTTGATATTTAGATTATTTCAACATAACAATCCTCGCTGTTCACGTAAAACTAAATGTACAAGCGTTAATAATAGGTGACCTGGTGGTCCAGGGGTAAGGTGTCGGACTTCTGTGCTGGGGGTCCGGGGTTCAATCCTTGGTCACAGCACAGATTTATCTGATTACCAAACCCTTCCTTCACCTTTGACAAGACATCTTGTGAATGTGGGGAATGCCAGGCCTCCGCCGTGGTTCGGATTCCACGTTTAACTGTAGGTCCTCCATTTCATCTCACAATCACCCTACCATTACACATTAACGTAAGTGCGTATAGCCCGAACGGGTGGTAAGACGCGGTGCTAATAATAATAATAATAATAATAATAATAATAATAATA
>CABFOW010006762.1:16190-29227 GCA_902141385.1 Timema californicum
TTCCAGGATTCTCCTGCATACCACAATCAACATGGGACCAACGGCTCTATTTCCCTTCCAGGATTCTCCTGCATACCACAACCAACATGGGACCAACGGCTCATTTCCCTTCCAGGATTCTCCTGCATACCACAACCAACATGGGACCAACGGCTCATTTCCCTTCCAGGATTCTCCTGCATACCACAACCAACATGGGACCAATGGCTCTATTTCCCTTCCGAAGGAAGTTTTACTTCGACCCCGGCTGGGTTTGAACAGACGAACCTTTGGGTCCTGAGGTAAGCATTTTACCACAAGACCACCGAAGACCATTAATTGTTAATTAAATCTACTAGTCTGACTATAAAAACTTGTTATATAGAAAATAAAACATAATATGTTATGTTATGTTTAAAATACCATAGTTTTATTTATTTGTTTATTAAGTTATTTATGAACAGCAGAAGTAGCCGGCTTTGCTTTACTTTGATTCAAACAGACTGAAAAATATATCCTCGTGTTGTTTATTCTGACCCAGTTTTTAATAAATTTAAAACAAATAATCAAGAATTTAAAATTCTCGGTTCAGGGCGCACATGTTTTAGCACAGGGGCTACTAATTTTAAAATTTCAAACCTCTTCTTACACTAGGTATTGCGTAATGCTCACGACAAAAAGACAGACAAACTATTTATGTTATGGATACGCACTAAAATTAATTTTGTAAATAAATATAAATTTACAAAATTTCTCAACGCTTTAAATTATAATGTGGTAAATATCGACGGTTAGAGCCCACTAAAAAAATAATAATAATTAGGGCCTCACAAAATATTTTTTTATGTGTGTAAATAGATTTTTTCTTATTATTATTTAGCACCGCGTCTTACTAACCGTTTGGGTTATACGCTTTAAGTAATAATTACGTTAATGTATTAGGAATTGGGAAGTTTAGATTAGAGGAAGTGAGCCCGCATTTGCGTGGAGGGAGAGTGGGAAACCATTTAGGAAACAACCCCCCCCCTCCCAGTTCACCCTACCGAGATTTGAACCTCGCTCTCCCCGTCACTCAGTGGTTGAGCTCAACACGACTAGCGCGTTAGCTAACTACGCCACCGAGGCGGGTGTGTAAATAGATTCGAAGATATTTTTTTTATAACGGCTGGCTTAAATCATCGCTCTCGTGTTTACACTGGACCGCTGATGATTGATATATCGGGGTTTAAGTCCCAGTCGGGTGTATTTAAGAGGTTTTTTCATAAATGGTTTACCACTCTCTATCCACGCAAATGCGGGTACAATTCTATAAATTGAACTTTATTCATACTTAACCCATGTGCGAATATCCCGAACGTGTAGTAAGACCAGGCGTGAAATAAAACCTGCAATAGCCACTACAACAAACGTAAGAACTATTACAAATCAAAACTTAGAAGCGACCAGCTTTGTTGAATCTGGCCCGGATGGCTAGGGCAGCGTTTTTCAACCATTGTTCCATTAAATGTGGACAGATGTGACGCGGAAGTTTGGGGGAAGATTAAAAAAAAAAAGCTAGAGAAAATTTGAACAGTAAGTATAAAATCTTTTAGAATTTATGATCAACGTTATTTTTTAAAATAGCACAATTATTATAATGCAACATTGAACTTTTAACACAATCTTAGTACCAAAAAAAATTCCATGGCTTGAGCCTACAATAGAGCCATACTGACCGACCTGCCACCACAAATAACGATTATGGTTCCAACATTTGTAGAGATATGGTGTCATGTGGTCAGCACAATGAACCCTTTGGCCGCTAATATCAGCGTTCTAGACTGAAACTACTACTTATTTATCCAAGAAGCTTCTCATTTGTCCTTGCGAGGCTGAATTTGATCCCGTTCCAAACCCCAGTGCTCCACACACACAAAATTCTGGAAACGCTGGAGTTTGAACCCCAGACCTCTGGATCTGTAACCATGGACTATGACCACTAGAGCACAGAAGCGGTACAATTATTTTAAAAATTGATTCTTTAAATTATAAAACTCTCCTTAAAATAACCGATGGCGTAACTTGGCAGTTTTATCACCTTGTCCAGTTCGCCGTGAATCGTAAATCTCCGGACTGCCATCGGGAGCACAGTAGATGATATCTTCTCCGAAACTGTCTCTCATCTGAGATAGACATAAAAATATTCACGTATTTATGAAGAAATAATCCATTCTAAACCTCTCCTTTGAGTTTGCTCATTTGACTGAGAGCCATTATTGATATTTTTCAATGTTAATATTATATTCTTAATTCCCGGATAATTTACTGTCTCGGAACATCACAAACTTTTGGACTGGTAGTAAGACGCGTGGCATGTAACGAAACAAAAACAAAAAAAATCAGTCATTTTCTTATCGTATTCCCACCCCTACCCCTTTTTTGTATTTAATAATCTCTTCTTAACTTAATTTGGACTAGATGGTGCAAAAACCGGCCAAACGACACATTGCGGGAAAATCAGTTATATACCTGCTTCCATGACCGCATGGTCCAAGGCGCTACTCTAGCTGTTGACAAGACTAGCGATGGTGGGGAGATCAAGGTTATAAACTTGGTCGGGTGTAACGAGTTATTTAAAATAGTTTTCCACTCTCCCTCCACTCAAATGTGGGTATACTTCCTCTATATATAACCTTCCTCATCCCTAGAACAATTAGCGTAATTAGTGCATAAGCATATAAACCTGAACGGTTAGTAAAACGTGGTGCTAAAAACATTTATACACGTCATATATTTATTGAAGACAAATGATATATTATTTAATGAGCAGTAACTCAATAATATTCATACAGAAAATAAATTGGCAAACTTTTTTTAGTTGAGGTAACTTAGCGTGCACTTTCTGAACAGACCGACTATATCAACACACAACTTGCAAACCAAATTAAATCTAGAACAGACACAACATAGCTTACGGTCCTCCCAGCAGTTATCTCATCTGAGAAAGGGGAAAACCCTCATTTCACCCATTGATGAATTTTTCAGCCTTGCCGGGAATATAAACCAGGACTCTGAGCTCAATAGGCAGCTAAAATGTCAGAAAATTTGGCACTTCATTTATTGCTATGCTCAGCTAAGTTTTGTTTTTTTCTATTTTGTTTGTAGTTATGTATCTGTCCTGTATGTATCATTATTTAGGTATGATTGTTTTTTTTTATGTATTTATGCTTACATGTCAGCTACTTGTGTACTTTCAGTGCTGGCCTGTTATAGGTCCTACGACTGTTGGCCAGCACTAGAATAAAGTAAATTGAAATTTATCATTCCTTGTATCATTTTTTCAATTTCATCACTTATTAAATAAAAATAATTTAAAAAAAATGTTGGATAGTAAATTAACTGATTGATTATTAGTATAACTTGCTGTTAAACAAATATAAATACATTTAAATATCTTAAACAACTTATTTCAATTCAATATAATTTATTTTAACTTTTTATCTTCTCCTGAAAAGTGTACTGTTTTGCATTTGGTCGGTTATTACGCTAAACCCTTCAATTCGTTTGAGAATGTCGGGGGAAAAGGGGGGGGGGGCANTGCAATAAATAGTTTTACAAAAAACAAAACTTTTTTAACTAAAACTCGTGGATATCAAAATAAATGTCAATGAAATGAATGATAAATTATGTTGATTATATTCTTATAATTATCTCAAATTAATCTCCAAAGCCCCTGTTTTCAAAACTTTAAGAAGGACTCGATAATGACTTAAAGATTATATCAACTTTGAAAAGTTTGTCTGGCCATTTTTAGTGGGAGAAATGTTTTAATATTTAAAGAGCCGTTTTATCGTCGGCATGAATTTTCAATATTTCTTAAAATGATTTGTTTGTGAAAGGATGGATTGAGGTAGTGTTAACGGTTAACTCGAAGTAAAATAATATAAAATGTAAGCTAAAAGCATTGCATCCAAAGAAAATACGATGAATCGACTTTTCAGAAGAAAAAAAAGTTTACTCTCGTTAATATCTAAATATATTTCAACGTCTGAGACAACTGCTAAAATGAGCTTTTGAGAAATGTATTGCAACAAGAGCCAATCACCACTCTAAATTTATGAACTATATATCAATTAATTTGTAACTAAATAAGTTGTAAATTTTCACATCCACACCATCTATAGCTATAATATTATAATATTTAGCACCGCGTCTTACTAACCGTTCGGGTTGTACGCTTTAAGTACTCATTACTCTAATGGATGGGAATTGGTAAGGTTGAATTAGAGGAAGTGAGCTCGCATTTGCGTGGAGCGAGAGTGGAAAACCATTTAGGAAAAAAACCTCCAGTTCACCCGACCGAGATTCGAACCTCGATCTCCCCGTCCTCGGCGGTCGAGCTCAACACGACTCGCGCGTTAGCCAAACTACGCCACCACGGCGGGTTACATCTATAGCTATAGTTTTAAGAAAAAAATATATATACATGATTATTAATTTATATAAATATATATTGATAATAATGTATATATTTTCTAAAAGTTATTTATATATATATACAGGATGATTCAGGAGGAGAGGGCTATATTTCCTTGAAAATTATATATATATATATATATATATAGAGAAAGAAGAAGTTATTTAGGTAAAGATAATAAATCGAAGGAAAGCGGACGCAAGCTAGGGGGGTGCACAAAATAGGAATAAAGAGGAAGTAAACTAGCTGACAAGATTAAATAGGAAGGAAGAGGCAGTGATCTAGGAGAATATATACAAAATAGGAAGAAAGATGAACAAGGAAAGGGTAGAGAGAAGAAAAGAAAGATGAAGAACGCTCTCCTACTAGCCTGTTATATATTTCACATCAATATTTGTTCGAGACGGATTTAAACCGCTTGCACAATGTTTGTTATAAGAGGATTCTCATATTCTTTTCCCGGCTCATCTGTTTTAGCGAATCAAACGTTACAGCAGCGCCCTAATTGCCCCAAATCCTAGAGTCCTAAACCAATATTTTCCTGTTCTCTTTGACACATTTCCCGGTAATAATAGGGTAGCCGCCGCTGTGTAGTGGACGTTGTTTACCTGCTGTGTGAAGTTTTTGGAGCAGTTAGCAGAAAGCTTAACGAGAGGAGTCGACAATAGATTTACCTCGTTAAATCGGTCGGAATCTGTGAGCTCACTCACGCAAGCAAAAGCTATTATACACTGCAAAGGGATTTAAATCGTTTAATTCCCGCTAATTAAAAATATTAGTCATAGTCACAGGGCTTTGAGTAATTAAACGAGGATTTAGGATACGTATATTATAATAGAAAGAGGTTTTTTTCTTAGGGTATTAAAAATATATATATGCGTTAAAAAAAATAAGATTTACTAATAAGTAAACTCATTCTTGAGAAGGATTGAATTTTTGATTAGATTAATCAGATTTGATTAAATTCGATATTTTTAACCATTTATTTTGTTGTATTTAAACCACAATACTTGCGTTTTAAATATATATATATTCTCTGTTTTTTTTCTTTGTTCCTATTTCATATTTTTAACATAATTAACAAAGGATTCCTAATGAAACAAGGAAATCGGGTCGAGAATAGCCAAGGAAGCTTTCAACAAGAAGAGGTTACTGCTGACCAGCGAGTTGAGTTTGGAACTGAGGAAGAAATTGATTAAACGCTACAATTGGAGCATCGCGCTGTATGGAGCAAAAATGTGGACTCTTAGGGAGATGGAAACCAAATATTTGGAGAGCTTTGAAATGTGGTGCTGGAGAAGACTTGAGAAGATCAGGTGTACAGACAGCGTGACAAGTGAAGAAGTCCTGAGAAAAGTGGGTGAGAAGAGAACCATTTTGGATTTGATTCTTCGGTACAAAGCAAACAGGATTGGACAAATCCTTAGGAGGAACTGTCTTCTTCATGACGTCATGGAAGGAAAGGTTGAGAGAAAGAGGAGCTCAGGATAAGGGAGGATTCAAATATTGAATGACTTGACTAGGGAAAGAAGATAATTCTGGGAGCTTAAAGAGGAGGCAGAGGACACGGTGCATTGGAGATCCAAGTTCACTGACAAAAGGAATGCACCTGTCGTAAGACAAAACACCCAGTAACAATAATGTTTGTTAGAATTCCTTCAGTATGAATATTTATAGAACAATACGTTAGCTCATTTTTAATTTAAAATAAACTCCATCGATGTCCCCTAGTGAGATACGTAATTTTAGAGTAGAAATTCAAAGGTATGCCATATCTATGATAGGAGTGTAGGTAAGTGACCGCTAGCAGAAGGTTCTTTATTGCAAACATTGCCTTAAAGTCACTAATGTCAACCTGTTAGGAAATAATTATTTTCTTAATAATACTATATCATCTGAAAATTCTGAAAATTCAAAAATGACACCTAGACACGGGAATCGAACCCGGTACCTTTGGCTTAGTACGCGACTGAGCTATCCAGGAATCGTCCCGTCCTCAAGGTCACTTTCTTCACTCATATTTTAAGGCAGAGTCTATGATGGACGTGTGGAAATCGTCAGCTACAAATATGGGATTTATTAAGATCACGAGCTATCAGATAACGCAGCCACCTTCAACTCGGTAGTTGGCTAATAATACTTCCATAAGTATTACTGATTGTTCGTGTTTTCTTAACCTTTTGAAAGAACAAAAAATGTTAATAAACCTACAATAGCCCCATGGCTTCTTTGGTGCTGACTGACAGCTTTGAAAAGTTACCAGACCAAATTATCTATCCTTACGCCGAGCCATATGATCTGCAATAACATGTGTTTAGCAGTTGTCACTTATGACGGTCCAAATTTAGGTGTATACCTAAATGTTGACAGTAAGAAGTCAGCTGTGAGGTGTCAGTCAGCACCAAAGAAGCCGTGGGGCTACTGTAGTATGTGTTTTGTTTCGCAGTTGTGGTATACAAGAGATATTTTAGTACATAGAATAATAAATTATTTACTTATATTCACACTTTTATCTTGTTATAACTGGCCACCAAAATAAATAAATGTGTTTTATAACTTATAGAGAGAGCCTTACAAAATATTAGTTTCAAAATAAAAGGTTTTCATTTTGTGAACAGCTCATGAACACAACTGAAGTGGGTTTGTGTGATGTAATCCACAGTGCTTGTTTCTTCTGGTTCACAATTTAAATTCATGGGGAAAAAAACCCGAAGCATTTTAGAATCTTTCGTTTGAAAGGTATTTTTAAGTTAACATCAGGGGCTGCTGACACGAACATAAATACAAACGGTTATTTTCATAAGTTCGTGTTTCGATTATGTTCGAGGAAATCAATTTTTTTTCTCCTTTCACCCTTCAATAAATTACCCTTAAATTTAGGTTTAAATATCTAATTCCAAAAATTCCTCGGGTGGACCTTATGAACACCCCAGATACCAAGTTTTAGCGCAATCGATAACATATCTTTAGCTCTAACCCGAGATACAGACAGCGTTGCGACTACTTTTTTTGGTTTTCAAGGGGATCAAGAATCGTCAACATATTTGATCAAAATCTTTGAGTTCAATTTCTTTGACGATCACAATACTTTCTTTCTGAGGGGTCAAAAGGAAGTAAAAGTTCAAAACAAATTGTTGTGAAAATGCTGACTGCTCAAACTGCTGTAAAAACTCAAGATATCGTCTTGGCAAATGGTTACACGGTAACTTTTCCTGGCTGTCACGAGCCTGACCTCTCATACCGTAAATAGGACATATATACCATTTAAATTAAGATGAGTTAGCTTAGCCTGTAAGAGTAATATTTTTCACGTCAAATGGAATCCACGTCAAGGTAAAAACCTACATTAAAATGCAAACATGAGGACGAATGCGAAAATAAAATGTAACTTGAAACATAGATTTTCTTTTTAGCAGCGAAAAAAAATTGTGGCATGTACGTCGGATTTAGTCTAGTTCAGTGAAAGAGGATTTTTTTTCTTTCTAAGTGTTAACATCGTTTTGAAAGTTTTAAATTTCTGTTATGTGTCCTAGGTAGAGAAACATTAACTTTATGCTGCGAATTTTTATAAATATGTTTTAAAAATAAAAGTTTAATGATCAAAACACACACTTTTTGAAAATGTTTGAACACTAAGATTTTGTGAAATTTAATGGATTCTTTCTTTTACGAGCTTCAACATTTTCTGTAAATTATTTATTCGCTAAAGAAATTGTAAATTATATGTGTTTTTTTCCTACTATCTGCTCGGTTAGTACGCATTTTAACTACGCTGATACACGCTTCAGTGGCCGAATGGTCTAAGTCGTCACTCTAGTGTTAGACTGAGCTACTGATGAGTAGATCGGGGTTCAAATCCCGGTTGGGTCTACTGAGGATATATTTCCTAAGTGATTTCCCACTCTCCTTTCACTCAAATATGGATAGATCACCTCTAAAATGCTTCCTTCCTCATCCCCACCCCATTAGAATACGTTATCATATATCCGTACAATCTGAACAGGTAGTATGGCGCAATTAAGAAGTTGGATGATTAAAAGTAAAGTTTAGAGGAAATGTACCCTTATTTTCGTGGAGGAAGAGTGGTAAAACCATTAGGGAACAACTTCCCTTGTGTATGAAACCTGGATCCGAATCCTGTTCTCCCACGTTACTAGTAAGCCAAACTAGATGAGCCCGACATTTAGTCTGCGTGTCCACTGATACGAATAATGTATCAAACTAATCAGTTAATGATTTTATTGGGTAACCTATATCTCTCTCATTAATTTTTCTGACTGGTTTTTTAAGGTCATCATGTTTTTTTCTGTCCTCGCTATTAATGGTAACTTAATTTTAATTTTGAAACAACGAAGTAGATTTATTTTAGCAAAGGATTAAGGTAGAATGTATTTCAAAAGAAAGTAACTTCAAAGTGGGTATCTTCTTTTTTGTGCCTTTTTTCTGTTGGAAATTAAAATTTAATTATTTTCTTCCTTTATTAATTCATATTATGTTTTATTAATTAATCTACTTTTTGCAGCACGTCTTACTACCAAGCCGGGTTATTAGCAATTTAATGACGCTAGTGAAGTTATATTAGGAGTGACGAATGTATAATAAATGTACCCACTTTGCATCTATAAAGTGAGTAAGAATGTATTTAGAAAAAAAAAACTAAATCCACCGGCTGAGATTCAAACCCTAACGTCCTTGTCACCAGACTAGATGAACCTGGCGTTTTGTCTTTGTGTCCACCGATTCAGGATGCATACGTTGTTATTAGCTATGACAATATTATAATGTTGAAACATACACAGATTATATAATTCATTAGCAATATTAAGCAAATGTTTTTAAAAGTTCTTTTAGTCACTTTCAGAATTTTTATTTCCTCTTTTAAGCTTTTCCTGACACTTTTGGTCACTTTGACCTATTGAAAATGTCATGTCTCGAATAGTTAATTAAATACTTTCAATTAATTAATCAACTTTTGTTTATATCCTACATATGCTATGCCTATATTTTGGTTAAAGAATTTACCAACGTAGAATTTGAAGTTTTACCCTTTTTTTTAGTTTATCCCAGTTTCATGGGAAGTGCTGACAACTAGAAGAGCTACTAGATCTATTTTCACATATTCATACGTCAAGTCATGTGATCTGCAGTCAGTACTACCATGAGAGGGGGGGGGGCACTATTGTTACCACGATACGGGCCCAGAACTCCCAGGATCTAGGATATTATTATTATTATTTATTACCGCGTCTTACTGCCCGTTCAGGTTATACGCTTTAAGTACTAATTACACTAATGGATTAGGAATTGGGAAGGTTGAATTATAGGAAGTGAACCCGCATTTGCGTGGAGGGAGAGTTGAAAGCCATTTAGGAAAAATCACACTCAGTTCACCCGACCGAGACTCGAACCTCGATCTCCCCGTCCTCAGCAGCCGAGCTCACCATGACTAGCGCGTTAGCCAACTACGCCACCGAGGCGGGTATCAAGGATAACAAATTTAAAAATAACTGTAGTAGATGAAATAAAATAAAACACGAACAATCAAATAAAATACTTCTCCATAGTAGAACGGCCCACCAGATGGGTTTCCTTCGAAGAAAATTACTGGAATTTGTCACAATTATATCAGTGGTTCGGTCCAGTTTTGTCTTTTGTTACGAAGCGTTCGGAAGTTTCACGCAGTCTTATTATGTTTGTACTCAAATTAAATTTGCAACGTTAAGAGAGTCGGACAGTTAATTAGTTTCAATTTAAATTTAAATATTTTATCATGTGCACCAACATTTCAATACTCAGCTACGGAATGATTTGAGTACATAGCTTTTGTTTTGTAAAAGGGACGAAATATATATATTTTTAAACGTACACACCTAAGACGGAGAAGGATGGCAAATATAGAGAAAGGTTTTTTCCCTCCCTCTGGAAATAATGTGTGTCCCTTTCTCCCAATTGGAATAAACTCGCTCTCTCTTTTTGTATAAATAAGCTCGCCCTCTCTTCTGGAATAAAATTGCCTTCTCTTCTGGAATAAACTCGAGCTCTCTCCTGGATGTATTTCATTCCCCTCTGATATTCTTGAAAATTAATCTGAAACATGGTCTTATATAAAAATTCCCAATATCTTCTAGGAGTATCTTATTTTCAAACATCTACTGAGGGAAAGCCGTCGGGCCTTCCTTTGGATTTGGGGCGTGAGCCTTTCAAACGCCAATTTATTCTATTTTTTTAATAACTGCATCCCCCCTTGAAAAATAGAGTTTCGCCGGCACTGAAGTCGTGTAGAGCCAAAAGAAGGAGGCTGGCACTTTGCCCCTGGTTTGAGCACCGGTCTGCAACTGTCTCTTTTGATAGCTACTATCAATGTCTTTAGAATAACAATAATAATATGGTAATATGTTATCAATGTTGACTGCAAACAATTTGTATTTTATAGATGCTCTTGCTATAAAAATGGGACTTGACCATCTTGGCTTACATATTCTTATTAATATTAATATCCTCGCCTTTTTTTTTAGAACAGTCTTAATACCCGTTTGAGTTACACGCGTACGTGCTAATTGGGCTGAAGTGTTAGGGATGAGGAAGGTTAAATTCAGATGAAGTGTGCCCGCATTTGTGTGAAAGGAGGGTGGAAAACCATTCATGAAAGTACACCCAACCAGGATTCAAACTCTGACCTCATTACCGCAGTTCGATCTAATGCGAGAGTGAATCCTCAAACCAGAGGTTCTTAACCGGAAGTTATCCACTCCCCTTGAGGGGTATGGGAACCAAATAATTGGGGTAGGGAACTATGTCTCTGAACACCGTTTTTAAAAAGTTGTTATATAAGAATAAGCTATCACCATTATCAAGATGGATTTTGTAATTGTGATTTTCGTTTTTCTATAAATAAATATGATAAAAGCCTTTTCTTTTCATAGCTATCCATACGTAAAGTGAAACCAAACTATTGGCATATTTTAAAGTCAACCTGTACTCAATAGGACTGGTGATTTCGACAGACTGGTGAGAGGGGTACGGGGACATATTGGAGGGGGGGGGTATATAAACGTAGAAAGGTTACGAACCCCTGCCTTACCCCACGTGGTCATAGAAGAGGGTTATTTTGCTACAGACTACTCAGGTAATTATATTAGACCCGTCTTAGCGGACACGTGGAGTAAATTGTAAATCTCATATAGTCTAATTTGCCAGTGACGGGTAGGTTGGAGTTCAAATCCCGGTCTGGTGTGCCGAAGGGTGTCTTTTTCTTAAATAGTTTCCCACTCTTCCTACAAATTAATGTGGAATCATTTATTCTAAATTCTCCTTTAATCCTTGACCGACTAGTGTAATTAAATGCGTCGAACCCCGGATTGTTAGTGGAAAGTCGGGGTAAATAATATTATATAAGACATCACCTCACTGTTAAGTAACACATGATTGGAGGACGTATTGTCACGCCATTAGTAGCGTGTCTGAAATGAGCTGCGCGTAACTTATATCAAATTCTTCTTTTGGATTGACAAGTACGGGCGGTTGCATCCGGTCATAAACAATGGGTATGTCTTGAATCGACACTTCACGGGCAAGGTCGACTTCCTCCAATGGACAGGAGAGGGAAGAGTCGGATTCTTCCACAACCCAAGGAAGAAGGAATTATAAGTTGAGTGCAACAGCCTATTAGGAACTTAACTTTCAAACATTCACACAGTGGAACTTTTTAAATTCGGACTTCAAGGGATATCTAAAAAAAAATATATTTAAACATCTTAAACTCAAACTAACCATGTTTAATCAGCTGGTACACAATAAATCAATGACTTAAAAATATGCTACATATCAACATATATTTTAATTGTTGTCAAATATTCTAGGGTTGTTTTCCCATCCACCAAATACTAAGAAAGTTCATATAAACATGGATATAGAAGCGCTTAGTCTCAGAGTTATTAAAGATTTCCTCAAAGATGGATTTGTAGCAGAGGATCCATCGATTAGTCACTAGATTTAAATGAGATTTTTTTTTTTTAAATCTTTGAGGACATTTAAATTATATTGTTTACTCAACTCTTGTGCCTATTGTTGTGTTTTTAATAGTGTTTATCATAAATTAGTGTGAGCAGAAACATAACTCCTCCGGTGTATACAACAGAGTACGTTACAGCATCGAGACAGGACACCATTTTGAACCCTTTTTGTAACAAAATGTTATGTCTTGTATTATCGTTAAATTTGTTATTATTCTATTGCATTTATTCTTTTGTTGAATCGCTTATTGATTGAAGAGTAAAGTTTCTCTTAGCTTAGACGGATGGGAATACAACAACCCTAGAATATTTGACAACAAATTAAAACACACATACACAATATATATACATAGGTACATGAAAAAACAAGAAAAATGTAGACACAAAAGATGTGTAGGCCTATATGTATAGGAGGTGACCTGGTGGTCTAGGGGTAAGGTGTCAGACTTCTATTCTGGCGGCAGGGGTTCGATCCCCGGTCCCGGCAAAGATTTATCTGATAACCAATTCCTTCCTTCACCTCTGACAAGACATCTTGTGAATGTGGGGAACGCCAGGCCTCCACCGTGGTTCGGATTCCACGTTAAACT